>JAXGGA010017067.1:0-25201 GCA_038373865.1 Uloborus plumipes | reverse complement strand
CTTCGTAGACGGATGAAATTCAATTATTTTCTCGTAACCACATTATAATGGTGCCGAGGAAGAAAAATGAAGTGCAATTTAGCGTGATTTGTTGATGACCCGAAGCAAATTTTTTGCTTGGCACCGGGCCAAACATCTTTTGTAAAATGTTGCTTTTCATAGAAAATCCAATAACATCTACTTCGTATTTGAAATAAATGCTTTAAAGTTTAGTGAACAGACAAAACACAGAAAGAAAATTACTGTATATTTGATTTGTTTAAGGAGAAAAAACAAGAATTTGTATTTCATTTGTAAAAAAGCGGAATTTATAAGTATATTATAAATCTTTGCATCACAATTTACATATAGTTTTGGTGGATTTTAAAGCACTGAAGCGATGCTTTTTGTTTGTTTCTTTTATCAAGAAAACTAGACAAATAAAAAAGCTCACTTTGATGACGAAAATAAAATTTGCCGATTAAAAGTTTTCTCCTTAAAAAAAAAAAAATACTTTTATCCTGCATAGAGAGACAAACCGAAGTCAACTCAAACAAGAATTATCATAATGTATTTGAAAAACCATCTTTCGATTAGGGCTGCGACATCGATGTCGATGTTTTGGAAACATCGATGTTTTTGCTAAAACATCGATGTTTTTACCATCGATGTTTGAGGGTCGATGTTTTCCCAACATCGATGTTTCGGGTTCGATGTTTTTTTCGATGTCGATGTTTTATAATCCAGCAAAAAAAGTTTGATAAAAATATGCGATATGCAGACGTGTTAAGAAGTTTTCATCCTTAATCAGAAGTTTCAGAATTAATCTCATTAGAAAACATTTTTTATGATTATTATCGATGTTTTGCTCTCGATGTTTCCAAAACATTTCTAATTTGCTTTCGCCATTTTTTTTAAATTTTATTTATTTCATTATTATTCTTTATGCGAATGTTTTATATTTTAGCAAAAATATCAAGATATGCGGCCAAAAGTTATATCGTTAATCAGCCGTTGCACTATCAATCTTGTTAGAAGACATTTTTGATAGTTACCTTCGATGTTTTAAGGTCGATGTCTTTTAATGGTCACTGTTTCGCGTTCGATGTTTTTCTTTCTTTCGATGTGTGTTTTGGACTTCAGCAAAAAGCAATAAAAATATGCAACAAAAAATATTCATCTTTACAATTGCAATATCTATCGTATTGAAATAGTTTTTTTTTTTTTTTAATTACTACCGATGATTTACGGTCAACGATTTTAAAACATCGTTGTTTTTCTTTTGCTTTAGAAATGTTTTTCGATAACTGTGTTTTACATTTCAACAAAAAAGTTTCATAAAAATATACGATAAATAAAAGTTATACACTTAATCAACAGTTGCAGTATCTATCTCACTAAAAAAGTTTTCTATAATTGACGTCGATATCATAAGGTTGATGTTTTTCAGGAGACAAAAGATAAATCTAATTGAGTGATATAAAGAGGCGCAATGTATTGGGGAGTTACTATATTACTGTACATTTAAATGTTTTAGCAGTTTTCATAAAAAAAGATCGATGTTTTGAAACATCGATGTTTGAAAACATCGATGTTTTTTGGTCGATGTATCAACACCATCGATGTCTTAATTTCGATACATCGATGTCTTGAAACATCGATGTTTTGCCTTCGATGTCGCACCCCTACTTTCGATACAATCAAAACATTAGCTCACTATTATTCCTTTACACCTTTATGCTGGAAATGGAGTTGGAATTCAAATTTGCAGGGGTTGGGTGGGTTCATCCGCATTTTCCCCAGCTATTTTGATTTTTACAGTCTGAAGAAAAGATAATAAAATTCGGAAATCATTAAAGTTACGTATATTTGGAGAATAACTACGGTAAAAATGTCGTGTTTGCTGAGAGAACGTCATATTTTGGTTGTATCATAATTTTAAATTACCGTAAATTGGAATGTACTGGAACAGCGGGGTGATTCGGAACAAAACTTCCTGATCATACAAACAAATTTTTCATAAATATACCGTCGGGTATTTTTGGCAGTTAAATTTTTTAATAGAAAGGTAACATTATAAGAAGTAGGAAAAAAATATTTTGTCATTCGCAACACTATTGGCTTCTGTGCAAGGCTGCAAGCAGGACGGTAAAAAGCATCAAGGTTTCCTGGTCTGCAAAACTTTGTATGTAAGTACAGACCCTTTACATTTCAAATTGAAGAATAATACTTTTTAGAAAAGCATATATCTGTGCAACAGAGTACCGCATTAGAAGAAGCAATATATTTTAAGTGTGGCATAAAAAGGAAAAATTCTTCATACTGTCATAGGATAAGGATTTGCGAGGTGAATCGGAACACTTTGTTCTGTTGTTCCAATTCAAACTTGTTTAAAGGAAACTGTTTGAGAAATCAAGATTCTAACCCCAATTCTTCTAGTCAAGACAAGGATAAGGATTTATTGCTGTTTATCCCTTATCGTGAGCAACTAGATCTTAGAATGACAGAAAGTTGCAGATTCAAAATGATTTTTGCTCCAGGAGACTTCTTTTTACTTAAAAAACATGGGGAAAAGTCATACAGACTTTATGTAGCAAAAGTCCAGCACACAGACAGTGATGAATAAGTGGGAAAATCTTACAGGACAATCCTCGAAACCCAGAGATTTCAAGAAACTAAAGAAAAGGAAGCATTCATCCCAGAAGATGTTATGAAAAAACTTAAGACAAGTCACAACTGCTAGTTTTAAGGACAAGTACATATTTGTGGACGACAGGAGTGACTTCAATTTATGTTAAATCTTTGTATCTCAATTCAAAAGCATTTCTTAAAATTAATTTTAATTTTTCATAAGTTCAAAATTATTTGGAATTTTGACAAATCATAAACGCTTACTGGTATAGAAAATAAACTTTTATTTGACAGTAACTATCTGTTCTTAATCTCCCCCATCAATATTACTCACGTTTGTGAGACCTATTACAGGTTAAATTGAAAAATAATAATAAAATAAATAAAAATTTTAACAAGTATTCCGATTGACCCCTATCATCGGGCTGATTGAGAACACCTCTAAATTCCTATATATATCAATAAAAACTGTTCATAATGGTCTGTCTTGGAATATCAAAAGCAAAGCAAGACCGAAGTTTTTACCCAAAAAATCAAATTAAAAAAAAATCTTTTAAGAACTTTTTTTACAATCAATGCTGAAAAGTGTACCGATTCACCCCATTTTACGGTACGTATTTTGATTTAGATATAATGCAATATTCAGCTTTAATGAAAATGTTACTTTCCAAATAGCTGCAAGTTAGTTCAAATATGTAAAAAAAATGGAAAACAAAAATACGATTTCTACAGCGCAAAAGATTGAATCTGATGCAAGCAGGAGGAAAGAGAAATGCGTCGAAATGCTAATCCAAATACCATATGCTTTCTATACAGAAATATTTTTAACGCTTCTAGAATCGAGTTTTAAGTACTGAGAATCGGAAAAACTTCTGGAAAGCTTAGTCCCAGGTTTAAATTCTCTTTAGTTTAAAACAATAGGTTTAAACTCCAGGTTTAAAACAATAGTTTTTCTCTTTTCCCTCTTACTTTTCTTCATCTTTTTTTTTTGTATGTATGTATGTATGTGTGTGCGTGTGTGCGAGTAACATTGAGAATGCTTATTTTCTAAAGCATTGGGAAAAATTTGCATTATATTTTCTACTAATTTAACAAAACGTAATGGATTTTTTTTTATTATTTTCACTTGATTTAAGTTGGAGTTTCTCTAAATTAACTATCAAATAAACGTTAAATAAGAAAGAGAATAAAGATAGAAACTTCGAGTAGGCAAAAAAAAAAAAAAAAAAAAAGAATAAGGATACGAATTGCAAACTCAGATGGAGAGAAAAACAAACAGAGAGAGAGAGAGGGAGGGGGAGGAGGAAAGGGACTAATCGAACTAATTTTGTATTCATATTTTTTCATAGCGGGATTATTCAGAGTATAATTTTGGAAAATATTTAAAATATCAACAATTATTTTGATTTTTTTTAACTTATACAATCGTGGTTCAATCTGAAAGATATTATACTGCAATATTTACTTCCCTTTCCAATACCTATCTTCACTTATCTTATTAGCTCAATAGCGTTTCCACTGTGTACTAACAATCATTTCTGAAGCACCTGCCTCATATCTTTAATTCCTCTTTCATTTCGATTGATAGAGCTCGACTATTTCTCCCGATCGACGAGTTAAGAACGACAAGCCATAAGATAAAGAAAATGAAACTACTTTTCAAGAACTATAAATACCCAATTACAACCAATGCCTTTTATTCTGTGATACCATATCCAACACAACCGTTTAAAGGTCTTTACATTTCATAGCCATTTGAGTAACCATGTAAGTATATTTCATTTCAAAATTACAGATTTTTAATGTTTATAGTTCGTGATTATTTTTTAAAACAAACTACGTCAATGCTGTTCGAAACAGTTTAGTTCATAGTTTTAGTACTACTTGTACGGTTTATAGAGGCTTGTAAAATAAAGGGATGCTAAAATGAGTTATTACTTTTTGATGCGCCCTATAAGTTTCTCTGAGAAATGAAAACAAATTGATGAATTGAATAAAATTATAGTTTCGGTTATAAATTACTAATACGTGCGTCCGAGAAAATATTTTTAAAGTATTGCTCTAAAGTACTTATTGGTTTAAAAATGTTGACATTTTGGTTCTTAGTGTGTAAAATAGAATATTTCACAGAATGCTAGTTAACAGCACAAACTATGTGGTAAATTATTTAAAATTTTATAGTCTTTGTAAATATTCGTGTTTTTCTCCTTTTCTTTTTGAATGATCAAAGAACTGATCATTTATCATATTTGCAAATAAGACATTAAAATAATTTTTAAAAAGTGTGAAAAATACCACATTTTCCTAAAAATTGGATGAAAAATTTACTGCACAAGGCGCAACTTTTAGAATCATTTCTAAACTCTCTAAGAACTTAAATCAAAAAAGATTACTTTCGAGCATTTAGATAAAAACGTTGAGAATATTATAATATAAAAAGTAATAAATTAAAGTGTAAAAAGTATTTGATTAAAAAAAAAAGTTTCATATCTAACAGTTTACATGCAAAAAGGTTGTACTTTCTGTAAAAACTTTCATATTTTAGTTACTAATTTTGCTCGTGCTCTTACAAAGAATGTGTTTAGTATCCGAACGATAATCAATAATGCATGTTATTATGATGTTCAATACTGAAAGTTCAAGCATGCTAAACTTTTTCCCTTTTATTTATTAATATCTTTAGGAACATGCTTGTAGCAGCTTTTGTTTCCGTTTTATTGGCATCTCCGATGCTAAGCAACTCTGAAGAACTAGCAAATCAAGGTAAGATGTTTTCCTTTATATATGCAGGAAACAACATACAAATTAAGTCACTTTATAGCATAGGACATTGTACAACTATAAAAGAAGAAAATAAGTTCGCTCAGAACTAGACAAACCTTTTTTGCAATACCACTTTACGGTGCGGCAAATTCTGGGGGACCAAAAAATTACCTTGGCGACAAAAAATTTCCTATGGAGAAATAATTTATATGTCTCCTAAACTTTTTTCCTGTTGCCTACTATTTTTCAGTTTTTGTCGGTCTATGATTATAGTCCATACACCTACTCAGCTAAATCTCTCACTATGTTAAGTTATTTCAAATATACCGTTTCAACAATTTAGCATTTTTCTCGAGGAAACAAAGCTAATTTATGTAAAAAAAAAAAAAAATCTTGCAAATATAACTAGTATTTCAAGTCCCCCATGAAACTTTTTTCTGGTTATAATAGATAATCAAGGCAACAATCAAGGTGATATACAACCACGGAAAGTATTTTCAACCATTACTTGCACAAAATATAGTAAATACACTGCGAAAAATAAGCTGTTGTTTTTACAGTATAATACTGGCAACAGAGGTTCCAGTTTAAAACTTTAACATCAGAGTAATAAACTGTAAAACTAGCTATTTTAGTTTTTCACTGTAAAGCTAGAAATTTTACAGTTTATTACTGTAAAATTAGCAATATTACCATAAAATTGGCTGTATTATACTATAAAAACAACAGTATAATCAGGCAACAGAGGTTCCAGTTTAAAACTGTAAAATGCATAGTAATAAACGGTAAAATTAGCAATTTTACAGTCTACTACTGTAAAATAAGCTGCATTATTTTGTAAAAAGTAAAAACAACATAAATTTTTTACAGTGTATATTTTGGGATCGAGTTATGAAAATTAAATTATGGTGTATATTCAAATGTTTAACAATTTTCAGAGGCTCCCATCCTGTCGTGTGGCTACTACGAGACGGAGTGCAAGTTTTTCTGCT
This sequence comes from Uloborus plumipes, assembly GCA_038373865.1. Classification (NCBI taxonomy): domain Eukaryota; kingdom Metazoa; phylum Arthropoda; class Arachnida; order Araneae; family Uloboridae; genus Uloborus; species Uloborus plumipes. Next base: position 18,836 of record JAXGGA010017067.1, on the reverse strand, counting down.
GTCCCTACGCCTCTGGCAGCTGCTGCTGGGATGGGATGGGCTGCTGTCCTAATGGCAAGACTTGCATCGGCATCTTCGGAGTCGGAGTCTGCGTCGGATACGGAGAAGACAGAAACGGGAGCGCCACCGTCGTCTCTGAGATTCCAGCGGGCCCCAAGTACGACCGCAACACCCGCATGGAGGGCAACACGCCCCACAGGGTGTGCCCCGACGGGGCCCACAGCTGCCCCACCGACAAGGACTGCTGCACCTCTGCCGACGGGACGTGGTCTTGCTGCCCCAAGCAAAGTAGGTTTTGAACAAGGACGTATATAAGGGGTGGGCCCAGAGTTCCCGGGATCCTCTCAAAATCAAGGAAATTGTCCAGAAATAGTTTTAAAATGTGTGTTTTCAAAGAGGAAAGGTCCCGAATTTTTCCCCATTTCGCTAGACATCAACTAAGATAATTTAAAATTGCAGTTAAGAGCCTCAACACCAAAAAATTTCCAGGAGAGCCCTCAAACACCTTTCTGTTACTTAAATTTCGAAAATTTTCTGAGATAGAGCATAACCCCCTCGCTTTTTTTCAACGAATTACAGCATAATTGCAAATTTAAAACTTCAATGTCACAAAATTTGTGGCGCAGCTTCTGAATCTATACTTTTCCTCGTCATTAAAGATAACCTAAAATGGGTTTTTAAAACATCAACTTTAAAACATTTCCAGTAGAGGGTTCCCGAACTACCACCCTTTCCCTAACGAAAGTCTGAAACGAGCTTGGCTATGCTTTGTTACTTCTGCCCACTTCAAAATTCAAACATATATACGCCACTGCTTGCCAATTTCTGTACCCCGAAACCAGAACGAAGTAAGGCAAAAAGTGGCGATTCTCACTTTATTACTGCATTTTACGTAGAATCTTATTCTGCATCGACCCATGAGAACGTTATTCTGTAGAAGAAATTAATTCACTATTATTTAGCTACGTTGGAAAGAGTGCGAGTCCCATCCTTTACATACATTCGATACTTGTTTTCACCCTCTCATAAAAAGCTACGAAAATGGACTTATGTAAATCCTTGAGACCCAAAGTATTGTCTTAGAAAGTATGGATGAATAAAACTATGTTTGTAAATTTCCTTTTTCTTTTCCTTTAATTATTAGTTCTTCTTTTGAAGTCAATTTCAATGAAGGTTAAGTATAGCTAGGCTAATCTTTAACATAATTTCCAAATAGTATTCAATATATTTTTAAAAATCATGTGCCGTATTAATGCAGTACTCATTAATTCATTAAGTTTTGGAGTCTGGATTAATATTTACATTTACGTGTAGGGAGAAAATTTTGAATGTTTCATTGTTTACTTTGACCAACAGTGTTCATACACATAAACTTCATGTTTAATGTTAGAATATTTTGATACCCTTTTTCGTTTATTTATTTAGTTTTTAAAGTACCCGAAATTATGTTTTGCATTCATTATGTCAAATGCATTCAGTTTGTTTAACCCTTTAACGTCAGGTGTGCCGAATTCGGCACATACCTTCAGAATCATTTTGCCTCAGTAGCTAAATGAGTTATTCCACAATGGAACATTGTGATGTTTTCGGCACATTCGTATCTACCGGCAGCAGTAAGTCTTTAACCCTTTATGTCCAGACGAGACTTAGAAGTCCCGTCGGGGGGCTTTAGACCTCCAAAAGTTTTAAAAATTGTATGCTGGGTAAAAATGTTTTTGATGTATTTGCAACTCAAAAAACCAAAAATATGTTTGAAAATTCATTGTTAACTTAATTTGGGACATAAAGGGTTAATGAGCTTTCCTGCACGAGCACGCCATCTTTACAAAAGTGTCATTTGAGATGTTCATCCACTAATTTTAATATTTACTGTCTTAGTTCACATCGTGGACTAAAGATCTTTTACGTTTTCAGGGTAACAAGAGAAAAGAAGATTGACACTGGAAGCATGTTAAAGGTGCTGAAATAATTTCTACAGCATCCTTTACAGTTATTTTGCTTTACCTAATAAAGGAGACACTTCTGGCATAAATTTCCTTACAGCCTTTGTTTTACATGAGAAGTTCCTGATTAATATATTTTATTTGTTATCTTTTATTTATTGGTGTATGTGTATGTAATTTTATGTGTATAATTTTGAGAATGATGTACAAACTTGTAACTATCAAAATAAATCTTTAGTACTCTATGAACTGGCTTAAATAAAGAATATTTATGGTTTTCTCGTATTGAACTTGTTTTTATTGTTGAGTATATTTTAAGAGTTTTAAATTTGCTTTGGTAACAATAAACGAAAATAAATAAAATGTATGGAGAAATAATTACATACATGTACATTGAACATAAGATGTCATTCTTAAATATAACGTCCGAACTCAAACTCACACATGAAATTAAGCAAAAAATAAAGCTTTCTTAGAACTCATTACTACTTACTAGAAATGCAAAATTTCCGGAAGTTTTGAAACCGTGGAAAAACTCAGTTTCTTCCGTTTTTTTCTGGGGAAAAATAGAACTGTTTTACGAATAAAAATGGAGTTTAATGGTTACATTTTCTGAAAAATTCGAAAAGTGCTAAATACATAAAAATATACGTCGTTTAGCTTATTTTTTTTTATTAGGAATACGTACAAAAATATTTAAAAAGCCTTTACACTTATTAACCGGCAGTAGTCTTTTAAGTTCAAAATATCAAACATTATTCAGTAATCAAACCATCATTTAGCCACTAACGTGGAATTGGGTGTAATTTTTATAAATTATTAAAGCATTTTATTTATTTATTTATTTGCAAGTTGTGATATTTTCAAAAAGAAGTTATTTCTATTTGCTGAAAAAGAGTTTGTTACATGCATTTGCATACATGTGCACACATACGGGCAGCTTTTTAGAAAAGTTTTATTTTAGAATCCATTTTTTCAATTTTTCAACTTTCCACAAAGGGTGCAGTTTGGTATTTTGCTTTAATTTTTTTTAAAGGAGAAGTTATTTTTGTTAAATTACAAAAGTTCACTAAACATCATTTATTTTAGAGATATTGGGGGTTGCATTTTTCAATTGAAGACTTTTTATGAATGCGTTTTTTTTTTTTCGTTTCCTTTAATTTTGGTTCGTATGAACCAATTGTTTAATTAATGCTTCATTAAAGTTAATATCTAAAATCAAGACAAATATACTGAAAGTGCTTAAGAGGCGAAACATTTTTATAAAAAACTCATGAAGTAAGTTTTTCAAATGAGTTTCCATTAAACTTATACAATAAAAAACCACTAGTTCAGAAACTTAACTTCCGAATAGTCAAACATCTAAAACATTGGAAATAATGTTTTGTATGAGAGAAATAAGAAAAATTAGAAGTAATGCACTGAATATCGTTTTATTCTCAGTCTTATCTTAACCATTCACACGTTGAATAACTTTAACTTAATTTGCAACAGCATTCAATATTGTGCTAAAACTGAATTGATCTTATTTGTATAGTTATGAACAAGCTCTAATTAAGAAAATGATTTTAGAAACGTTTGTAGAAAAGCCAATTCTGTCACGTACAAAATGAACTTTTATTCCACTTGAACTGGCACTTTTATTACAAATGAAATGTATTCGTATATTCAATTAATGTCTTCAGAACGTCGTGGAGTTCAATTATATCTTAGGGAACCGGAAAATACTTTGTACAAAGTGTATTCTCTATTGATTAAATGCTGAAGAGGGTCTGAAAAGATGGAATTAGCAGTAATGGAAGAAACAAAAGCGGGGCTCATACCAGTAGATCAATTCGAGCGAATTAGTTCAAAATGAAAGGAAAAGCTAATTTTCAGAATCATGTTGAATAGGTCGACTTTTGCTAAGTTAATATTTGAGTGAATTAGCTGACTAACCGGAATTTAATCAAAGCTTCAAGAAATCGAGTTGGAAAGCTCTTATAAAAAGAAACAGAAAAATGTTTTTAAACTTGACTTTTCCCAAAAATAACAAACATAGAAAACTAAAGCATTGTAAATCAATAGTATAATACTAGCAGCTAAGGTTCCAGTTTAAAACTGTAAAATTCACGGTAATAAACTAAAATTAGCAATTTTGCAGTTTATAACTATAAAATTACAAATTTTGCAGTTTATTACTATAAAATTACAAATTTTGCAGTTTAATACTGTAAAATTAAAATGCTTACAGTTTTTACTGTAAAATTAGATATTTTACAATTTATTACTAATTAGCTGTATTATACTGTAAAAACAACGTTCATTTTTTAGTGTACCAAAACTGCATTTAGGTTCACAAGATAGCTTCAAAATCTCTTTAAAAACACTTTAATTTCAAATATTGTCTGTTACTACTTAGGGCACATTAAAAATGAAAAGTCTACTCAGTAGTTTTCTTGCACGAGAGATTAATATGTTTAAAACGTTTTTATTTTTATTTTATTTTATTTATTTATTTTTTTGCTTCAAAAAACTGACCCGTCATAGAAATTGATGTTATTTTTGTGAAAATAAGAATAAGTAATAATTACTATTCAAATACTCGTTTATTAGTTCTCGTTACACTGATGATGTGTAAACATTAAGGTCGTGTGGACACGAATAATTACTGACGAAAACCTGCTTTTCCAGTTTTTAGATTTTCGTCAATAGGCAAATTGTAGAACATCATTGAGTGAATAAAATTGTGAAATATTCAACTTCAAGTACATTACATAATTTTATTGAACTTCGTTCGTAATGTTGTACTCAAAGCTTTGTTCTGAAAAATGTTAAAGAATGTAAATAAATTTCTGTTCAGAACAATCACAAACAACAGGGGGTGAAAATTTATTAAAAGTTAATTGCAAATACGAGCAGGCCCGTCACTTAGGAGGGCAGGGGGGGAATGAAATGAATTCGTAATAGAAATGAGAATGTTTGGTTGAAACATTATTTTTTAGCACTAACTAATTACATTATTATCTAAGATATTTCTTGTCCTATTTTGGTTCTTAGAGGGATAGCTATTCGTTTTCTTAAACAACTTCGACTATGCTCTCAATATCAGTTGTAGACCAATTCAAGATGTTGGTGTAGAAATCTTCATACCCAACTAGATACTGTTTGAGATTTTTAAATCCCGAATTTTCTTTACATTAATAGGAACCCATAATAATAAATACAAACGAAAAAAGTCAAACCAAAACATAAACCAAGAGATGATAAGGTTGAGCATCAGATGTTAACAAATTTCAAGAAAAAAATTATGTTTCTCACCTTTTCTGAATGAGGATTTTGTTTTTCACAAGTGGGAATGTAAATTCAACAAAGGCTTCATCTGAGTTGGTTACATTTTAATAATATCATAGACGCCATGTTTTGAAATTAAGAATTTCTTTCGGGGTAACTTTATGGGTGGTTAAACGATGTTTTACTAGCTTTCAAAACTAGTCATCTGGGGTATAAATTCTATCAACATTTTTAACAAATCCTTTTTATAGTTCCAAAGTCTCTATTGCATTTAGAGAATGAAAGTTCACGAACAGCTTAGACCAGTAATACCTCCGGCAAGAAAGTGCGCCGCAAAAAAAAAAATCTAGTTTAGTACAAAAACCAGATAAGAGACGTAGTTGACTGGTTTTTGCACGAAAGCCGAAATTTAACGTATTGCCTTCTTATCATTAAAAACACGGTTCTTGGTGTGTATCTGTACTAAAATGTGCATTTACCCCTAAAGAATTGCATGGCACTAAAACTTTGAAAAAAATATCTGTTGACTGTTGACTGACTTTTGAAATAAACTGTTCAATTATTCTATTCATTTGTTTCATTCGTTGATGAAGAAATATTCCGGTTGACTGCAGGGGCGGACTGGCTCCCCCATGAGGGCGCTAACCCAAACTTCCAAAGGGCGCACTTCAAAATAGCACCCCCCCCCCTCCACACACATTTTCTGCGGCAATTATCCGCAAGGGTCTCGGTTTTTTTTACAGCAAAATTAAGTTTGGTATAATATATGTTGCAGAAGAGTGCTTTGTCGCATTCCTTTATAGATTGTATGTGCTTCAGAACTTACAACACAAATGTGTAATTTGTAAGAAAAGCAGTCGAAAACTTTGTACAATTAATGAAGTTAAAAATACAAGACAACGTGTCCAAAAGTACAAATAAAATGTTAAAAAAAGATTTTGAAAACTCTAGCAAATAGCTATTTCGGGGCTATTACAAATGGAAGCCCCGTCATCAGTGCAAGAAGAGGATGGTGATGGTTCAACTGACCACAGTCAAGTGAATCCCACTTTTTTCGGTTTGGGTTCACTTGACTGTGGTCAGTTGAACCATCATCTTTTCGCACTGATGATGGGGCTTCATTTGTAATAGCCCCGAAATAGCTATTTGCTAGTTTTCAAACTCTTTTTTAACATTTTATTTGTACTTTTGGACACGTTGTCTTGCATTTCTAACTTCACAAATGTGTAATTCTGTTCCTATCTTCATTGTTCGTAACACTTTTTATACACAATACGATTAATTTTAAGCAAAACACAATTTTTATCTTCTTTTTATCACTTATTTTTAGCCTTTTTTCGTTATCCGCGATACCCGTGCCACCCAATTGCGCGGATAATTGGGAGTATACCGTAGTTAAATTATAAGTTAAAGCTGCATAATAAATGGGTGTGAATATTTGGGTGTGGGTGAGTATTAGGGTGGGGCGAAAAATAAAAAGGTTTTCAGATCAACTTCTAATAGCAACCAAAAGTTGTCTTTGGAGATAGTTAGCTTTTGTGCAAATTTTGAGAAAAATCGGTTAATATCTTCAGGGGGCGCTGTGATCGCAAAGTTTTACCATAGCTTTGTTATGGATTTTATGGTTAAAATATGAAAAAGAATGCCTTTAGCTAGTCTCTTTGCGTTTTTTTTACTCGAAAGATGTTTTCATGCATTAAAAGCATATGAAATGACTCACAAACATTATTTTACAGGGTGCGGCAGAAAAACCCGGACAAAGATTTATTGTGATAATTTTATTAAATAAAAGAAATTAAGCAAAACAACAATTAATAATGTTAACATAGACTTCTTACAATAATATACTCTGCCGGTTTTGAAGTGGCTTCATCCAGCAGTGATACACAAATCCAAACGTAACTTGAAATTTTCAGCGATGGGCCGCAGCTCTTCCAGCGACAATCGGTCTCATTCTCAAAGAAGCGACTGCTTCAGTGACTCCTACCTTTTGTGGGGCTTAGCACAGGCCCTGGTCTCCAAAACGGACCACACACTGTAATCCATTAGATTCATATCCGGCGAGTAGGGGGCCATTCCGTAGAGGAGATGAAGTCTGAAAAATGATCCGGCACAAGTCCTGAGTCGTTTTTGGACCGTTAGCCGGCTCTGAGTCCTTCTGGAACATCCAATCCTCATCACCAAAGTACTGCTGGGCCCACAGAATCACGACGGTCTGAAGAATGTTGCGGTGATACCCTTCTTGGTTGATTTTGACCCCTTAATCCACAAAAACAAGAGGAGTCTTTCCGCTATCGCAAATTCCTCCCCAGACCAGCACCGATTGTGGATTTTGGTGGTGTTCGATGATGGCTGGTGTGCCAGGAGCTTCAGTGAACTAGATTCTGTTGTTTTGGCGGTTATGCGCTTGTTCAACAGTGAACAGCTTCGCATCTGTGAAGAGGATGCGCTTTCACCGCTCACATGCGGCCCGACGTTTGAGCTGGCGACATGTTTGAAGTCTCACGCTCTTGTTATCTTCAGTGAGAAGTTGCACATTTTGGAGCTTGTACGGCTTCAGTTTGAGTTCTTGTTTAGCTATTCGCCGAACTGATTGGTCGCTGATTCGATCTCACGTGCGATTTTTTGAGTGGAGACCCTCGATTTTTTCTGCACTCGCTTCTTGATGAGCCTACCGTTGGAAAACGTGTTCACGGTCCACTTTTTTCCGCTTCCTGGACGGCGTAAGTCATGACCAAGCTCTTTGTACCGGCTAATTGCATCGGAAACAGTCTGTCGAGGAATTTTGAGCAAACGAATTGACGTTAACGGCTCGAAACAGTAAAAAAATAGCAGCGCATCTTTCTGTCATTCTGCAAACAAAGCAACAATGATGAGTACAAAATCGACACTGCACCCTTCAATGCAGGAAAACATATAGAATCTTCTAAAAAATCAATTAGCTGTATACGGTAAAACTTGTTGGTGTCAGGACGTGACAAACTTTGTCCGAGTTTTTTTGCCGCACCCTGTATATGATATATTTATATTTAAAAACAATCACTTTTTTTCACGTTTTTGTTTCTTTTTAAATGCTTGAACTATAAATATAGCATATAAAATAATTTTTTGTGAGTAATTTCATATGCTTTGAATGCATGAATATATCTTATGAGTAAAAAAATGCAATGAGATTAGCTAACGGCATTGTTTTTCATATTTTACCCATAAAATCCCGATAAAAGCTATGATAAAACTTTGCGATCGTAGCGCCCCCTGAAGATATTAATCGATTTTTCTCAAATTTTGCACAAAAGCTAACTATCACCAAAGACAACTTTTGGCAACTCTTAGAAGTTGATCTGAAAAACTTTTTATTTTTCGCCCCACCCTAGTGAGTATGCTTCCTATACAAATCCACAGTTTGCGCCGGATCTTTACCAAATTCGTACTAAAGTCCATAGCTGCTCAGAAATTCACATTGAAAATTTTCGAAACATCGGAACTCAAAAAAATCCTAAGAGATCTAATTTAAATTTTGAGTCATACTGCCTGGTTAGCCAGTTTCGTAGGATTACTCGAATATTGGGGAAATAATAACAATAAGTTTCCGTCGGATCTTTGCCAAATTTGTCACAAAGGTTTTTCAATACTCAGAAATTTCATATGGAGGGGGAAATAGGTGTGTTTAAAAAAAATCCGGTAAGGTCTCAATTTAAATTGTGAAATAGCTATTCCGTCACGTTGGCGTGAAATTGTACACAATTTTTTCTTTCATTTGAGCCTAATTGGTGAAAATGCGTCTTTTGGCAAAACTTTTATTTTCACGGTAGACCGTGCAATGCCTAAGAAAACAGATAGTAATAAACAATGACGATGTTTATTCCTCTCATTTCTCAATGAAAGTTATATTTTATACGAGCGGGTTACATTCTGAAATGTTTTACGGAAATTTTTTACTTACTCTCATACAGGGTCTCCAATGAAGCGTAAATAATAATAAAAGCAAAATCTAGATAAAATCATCTTTATTAAATTGATTTAAGGCTAAAGAGATGAAATCCTTTAAAATAATACACCAATAAATAAAACTTTCTGTTCACAGTAATACATCTCGCTCTAATTTAAACCCGTTTATTTTCATTAAAAATTAAAGTTACTTCCTTAGTTACAATTTCTTTGTCCTCTGGTGCTTAACAAAAATTGTATTACTTATTTGTGATTTCTGTCTCAAACGCTTTTAAAAACTCTAGATTCGGTATTCTTAAACAAATTAAGACTCTGACCTAACTGTTATGAGTTAAACCCTCCAAAACCATTGCTAGTACTTTCCACAAACTTGTCTCTCATTAGTCATATAAGTCATATGAATTCGGAAGTTTGAAAAAAATAATAATAATTATCATAATTTGCGAGCCATCCTCATTGTGTTAAAACCGATCTTGTAAAACAATAAAAGATCGATATAATGCACGCCATGAAACACGTATATAGATTTAAATAAAATACCATTTTAACCATTATTCACAAATAAAAGGGCTTCATCACAGAACTTCATCCTGCACTAAATGGTTACATATTAGCTGTTGTGTTTAAAATACAGAAATTGTTTTTTTCAATTTATTGTTTACCTTCGAAAAGTTGTGCGAAAAAACAGAATTATGGTGTGCGTATATGGGCGATTTTCACCATATGCTTTGCTTACATTTCAAAATTTTTAAGTAATTTTTTTAACTCGCTATTTTCTTTTAGAAACACTAACAGATGTTTAGTCACATACTTTAGGTGTGTGAAAAAGTAATTGGTTATGCACTTTGATGAATAATTAAGTATTCAAATGGTGTAGTAAAACGTTAAGTTGCAAGGAAAATTGTCGTCCGTTACCATACAAAATACCAATATAAATTCTCACCTTTGAACTGTTATAGCGCCTAGAACCAATTTAATATGAAACTACTTGCTTCCTTGAAGCTTAAACCGATGATCGTGACTGTTAAAATATTGATTAAAAACTGTATGGTAACAGATTTGACATTTGGTAACGGATTTGACAGTAACGGACTTGACAATTTCAACCAAAATGTCAAACTATGGCTAGGTTGTCGAATTTAAAAATTGAACAACAATATGCATTTTCTTAGAGTTGTATAATAAACAATATTTAGGGGTAAAAGTTGAGAAAAAGTAAAAATTAATCCTAAAATCATTGGTAACGGACTTGACAAAGAATAAAAATACGCACCTGGAAGACATTTTGTGCGAAACGCCACAGCAACAGTTCTCGACTCTGGGAAACAAAATGGTACAAAATAGTTACGTCACTAATTTGTTAAGTTAACTGAATACGTGTTACCATCTTTTGACTTCAATAAATACCTTTTTTAGCTAAAATAATCTTAGGGTAACGGACTTGACAAGAACTTGCGGACAAAATATATTCATACATTTCTTATTGAAATAAAATTACTATTGTCAATATTTATTATGAATACCATATACTAATAGTCAATATATAAAAATAATATGTTGCATTTACTTTTTTTGACCATTAAGTATAGGAAAAAAAATAGTTGAACTTGCGAAAATTGGAAATGGACAAGCCTTGATTCTCATTTTTTCTTTTCTTGATTTTCATTCAATTTTTGCCTTGATTCTCATTTTTAAAGACTTATATAAAAATAAATAAATAAAATTCAATAATTTGTTGAGTGATAGATTTTTTTGGGGGGTATTTCTTGCAGAAAATAATTCTTCGCATTGAATTTAAAATATAAATTATGCTTCAAAATCATCTTTTAACCTCCGGACAGCAAATGTAAGCAAATTTTGAAAATAACCCATATATAGATTCAGCGGTTTAAGGGTATTATCCTCTGTAATTTTACTTACTTACTACTGTTTTGATGATCCGCTTACTTTTAAAATGCTCATGAAAATAGGAAGGAGCCAGTCAATCAACTAACACAATATTCAGTAAATCATTATTTAATTTTATTTTAGGCAAAACTAAACATTTTTGTCGGTAGTATACGTTTTTCAGTGCAATACAATTAAATTGCTTACTCATGCAGCTTTCTGACATCATAAAAATACCTACCTGAAGAATCTTTTGACAACCGATTTCTCTAACCAACATCACCAATGAATTCGTAACCTCAGTCAAGGTAGATTGGCACTTTGACTTGACACACACACACACACAAAAGAGAGAGGAAAACGCACAAAAATAAGAGCGCTCACTTTGGTTTAAGATCATACTACAACATATCCCTTTTGAGGTGTTATGAATTCAAAGTTTATTTTTTACGCTATTCATTTGAACCTTGTTCTGAAACTTTTATTAAGTACTTCACGCGCTTCAAGTAAAAAAAAAAAAAAAAAAAAAAAAAAAACACACACACACACACACCAAAGGAGCACAGATTCGAAGGCGCAAAGACGCATAGCCCAGAGGAAGATGGTTTTTTTTGTTAAAGGTCCTCCTTCTAGACTACCTATCACCTCTGGGGGCGGGTGGGTCAGCAATGAATTAAAGTGAATGAAAGCACATTATTAATTATAATCTCCTGCAGCAAACTTTTATAGACCGTTTCATTCGCTTCGAATTATAAAAAAAGGGGGGAGGGGGGGGGGCAAGTTAACTAGATTCGAGGGTGCAATGATACAGAGGCCGGAAGGCGCTCAATTTGGATTAAGACCCCCCCCCCCTTCCGACTGGACTGCCTTGTTTCATACCCTCCGAAAGTAAGGTGGAAAAAAACGAAGGCGCACAGGTTCGAGGGCTCAAGGGCGTACAACCTGCTGGAAGGCGCTGTATTTTTTTTTTTTTTTTTTTGGCAAAGATCCCCCTTTCTTTCACGTCTGCGATTCAATCAATAAAAGTTAATTATAACAGGTACATTGTTGAGTATAACCATTTTCTTCAATCTTTTATAGATTGCTTTCCGTGCTTCGAACATTAAGATTTAAAAAAGGGGGGGGGGGGGACAAGGTGGCTTTGTTCACGGCGCAAGGACGCACAGACCGGAGGGTGCTAACTTTGGATGAGATCCCCCTTAAAGACCACCTATCACTTCTGGGGTACAATAAGAACCACCTTCTGATTACGCTTATTGACTACTTTTTACATGTTTCAAACGGGAAAAAAGTAAAAAATAAGTAATTTACTAAAGTTGAAGGCGCACTGGCTGTGTGTGTGTGGGGTGGGGGGGGGGGTTCTTTTCAAACTGTTATGGGTTGCTTTCAAACCTTTAAAATTAAACAAAAAACCGAAGGTGCACACGTTTTGAGGGCGCAAGGGCGCACAGGCTGGAGGGCGCATCTGCCCGCGGGCAGGTAGCCTCTACGGCCAGTCCGCCTCTGGTTGACTGTGTATCTATTAGACCACGGCTTCCTGAACTTCAACATTCGATGAAAACGTGGACATTTCTATGTTTCCTTCAGTTTTGGGAACAACCAAGAGTCTGACGGTGCCAAATCTGGGCTGTAAGGAGGTCTTTCTAAGACCGCTCTGCAATGCCCAAACGCTGGGTGTCGTGGAAAGACCTCTTTACAGTCGTCATTTAGCGCCGTCAGACTTTAGGTTGTTCTCAAAATTGAAGGAGACATAGAAAAGTCAACGTTTTCATAGGATGTCGAAGTTCGGGCAGCTGTGCACAAATGGATGCACAGCCAGAAGGAATCTTTTTTCATCAACGGAATGAAAAAAGGACTAAAAAAATTGCTCAAATGTGTTGCTTTTAATGATGACTATGTTGAAAATTGAGTGTACAATATATGAGTAATAAATTTCCTTTATTCTGATATCTCTGTTGTTGTTTTACCTTGCGGGAAAATTATTTTATAACATTGGAGGCCTTACTTATCAATCAATCAATCCTCATATATGATAACGTTATCGTTATTATAGAAAGCGAGATAAATGCATGCCACGTTTGTGAAATCTATGGAAGTGCCACAAGTGCGATATCTAGGATCAGAGATTGTTTTTTAAAGCAAAGAGTTCTAATATATTGTGTCTACCTCAAACTAAGACCCTACCAAAACGAGAATACATAGCAGCGTGGACTTTTCAGAAAGTTTGTGACATAAACCTAGCCTCGAGCATAAGAAAAAATTAGGATTATCATTCGAATTAAACCATTTAAGGTTTCTACATAACCCATTCTCGAACACGTTAGGTTAGGAAAAAAATACGAACTGTGAGAAAATAGCATATATTTTGTGTTATTATTCATTTTAAGTATTTTTGTTAATTACATTATCAAAGAAACTACTTTTAGCACTTCTTAAATTTGTCATGAAACTAAATTCTTAATGTTTAGTACATTGAGGAATAAAATGCGATACTTAAGTTTTGTTTATTTTGATATTATTTTATTTTCCTAGCTTAAGTGAGAGTATTGCTACTTTAAAGCATAAAATTGGGGATTTTTGACTGGTAAATCTTTATAAATGTATTTTCTCCTAGTACATAGTGAATTGAATTAATGTGGTAAGGAAATAAAAATTTTGTTTCTCTTTGTACTTGGTGAAGTCTATAAAAGCCTTTTACTAGCGAAGTTTAAGTGAGAGTACTGTGATCCCAAAACGTAAAATTTGGGATCTTTTGCGAGTCAATTGTCAATTCTTTGAATGTAGAGTAGTTTAGTAGCAATAGCAAAGAAATGAAAATTTGTGAAAAATCTGAGGATTTATTCAATAAAAGTAACGCGTTCGTAGTGTCAGTTTTTATCTGTATCTAAAGTCAATAATTTTTTCGCAAACTCACAAATAGTTCAGACTTAGAAAAACGTTTGACTTAAGAACACAACAGCTAAAATATTTCAAAGAAAAATTATGCAAATAGAGTTTTATCATTAATTTTGAGTTTTTTTTTAAAATAAGTTTTAACAAAGCGTATTTGAAGTATTACAATAAATAAAAGCAGCACATTAAAGTAAAAGAATACTAAAAAAGTACTTTTCCGCGTTTGAAGATACTTACTAAAAATATGATTTTTTTCTTCCTTCTTGACCAATATTTTTACATTTAAGAATTTCTTATGCCGTATAATAAGTCTTATTCCTGTTTTTAGTTAACATTATTTATATGGTCTGGTGGGGTCAAATGGTCATGCACCAAATAAAAGGATGTTTATCTTGGAAATAAATATTCGAATGAGCGTAAAATTTTTATTTTGGGTTTTAACTATTGAGAATAACATTTTAAATGCAAAATTTTATTACTGGCAGCACTTTATTTAGTGGCAGCAGTCGTTTGGCTTGTGTATGAAAGATGTAAAATCTAAACGTCTCTTTAAACGTTTCTGAAATTTTAGTAATTAATTTCTTAACAGGTTGGCTCTGAAGAAAGTTTCTCACATGTCTCAAGAATGCCTGCTTTTTAGCAGCTAGCTGCATTTATTTTACAAGTTATTTAAGAAAATATTAGATGCGATAAAGGGGGGCATACGTGTAGGGTATTTTAGTAAGATTACAATAAAATTGTCTTATAAAAACATGAACATAGCGTCTATTGACATTATGTGTAACTTTATATAAGTAAATATCTCGAAAACATAGTATTTTTCTTTGAATGAGAACAGTGGTTCCCAACCCGGGGATCACTGAGCTAAATGTTACCCTTCAAGTGCTTATCAGTTCGCTTTGTGAAAGAAATATAAATTAAAGTTATATTATTTATTCATTAATATTTTTATAGTTTAAAAGGGATCGGTTTTAATTGTTTTATTGCGAGATTTTACTTCAAATTAAAGTTTGGTAGTAATATTTTTAATAATGTCGCAGTTCACTTGCGCCAACTTATGATTTTTTTTCGACGAAGAATGGGAGAGGGGAGGGCGATAGGTGTCAGTGAGCGTCTTGAAAACACTTGAACTATAAAATTTTACAGTTTATAATTTTACAGTTTATTACTGTAAAAGTAGAAATTTTACAGTTTAGTACTGCAAAAGTAGTAATTTTACATTTTATTACTGTAAAAGTAGCCGTTCTTAGTTTATTACTATAAATTTAGCTGTATTATACTGTAAAAACAACATTCATTTTTTAGTTTACATTTGGAAAATAAAGTGTCCAAAGATTACTGAAATCATTTTTTTTTTCTTCTAAAACTCAATACACCGTGTTCTTTATTACTGTAATGTAAAATAATAACAAAGAAAGTTAAAATGTTAAAAGATCTTTACTTTATTATCCACCTAAGTTACTTGGTTACTAAGTAAACTTGGATTTATGACCTCATTACCCCACCAGGTCCTGTATTTTTCGTTTTCTTTTTTGTTCTTCAAAAACTAATTAAAATATTATTTGACTAACAGTGCTTCCCAGAATGTCCAAATAATCATCCCTTTCAGCGATAAATTTGAATTCATGCACTTAATTTCTCTTTCGTTTGTACAAAATAAAGATATTGTATCGTTTTCACTTTTCAAAGCATGTAAAAGATAAAGGCACTTCAAGTGCTTCTTATTTCCTCCTTTATTCCGATTGGACTTTTTTTTAACAGCTCATTTGATTACTGATTACTCGACAAACGATAAAATTACAATGAAAATGAAACTTTTTTTTCTTATAAATATTCATTATATTTTCAAAACTTTAAGAAATTCTTTTGGTGCAATTTGTGTTGATTTGTTTTTGAAAGCTTTTTTTATGTAAGTAGTTTAAATACTTTCTCATGTAGTTTGAATTCAAAAGCTTTATGAGTATAGATTTCTTCTATACTGCTAATATAATTGCGGGTATAATATATTTTCACCAGCTAATATTTCGCGGGTATTTAAAATTTGTTTTATAGATGTATCCACATGAAAAACGTTTTCGTAAAGTGGTAGGAAGTAGCGCGCTACAAGTAGCGAAACTACTGTAGTAGCTACATTCTTTAGTAGTTTGTAGTGTAGCGCACTACTTTAAAAAAAAAAAAAAAGTAGGGTAATGAGAAGAGCGATAGAAAAAAGTGGTAGTTTGTAGCGATTTCTGAAAACTACTTTTAAATAGAGTTTAAAAAGAAAATGAAAAAATTTCACTCTAATCTGACTGGTCGAAATCTTACACTAGTACATCAGCGGACTCAATGAGAAATATCAATCACAAAAATAACGAACTGACCTTAGACATGTCATTTTGACACACATTTTCCCCAGGGTTTAGCAGGATTTTTTTATATGGAAAGCTATTTCAGTGCAGGTTAGAGTTATTAAAATCTGACATTTTAAATAACTTATTCATAAATAGCAGAAGAAGAAATGTTTTTATATTTTTTGAGAACAAATAGTACAAAACGTAAGGTCGTTTCCTAATTTCTGAGGTTTGAGCCCCCACTTGCCCTACCCCACCCCCTCCCTCCGCAAGGGAACTCATGTTTGAATATGAATTATTTCAACCTTTCAACTTTTGAATTCTTTCTTTCGGCGAATTTTCGTAAAAACCGTAAAAAATGGAAAAAGGCAATTCTTAGTGCTATTCCATGTTCAAATAAACTAATTTATAATTCCAAATCACTTTTCAAAAAATTTTGTTCAATCTTCCAACGGTGTATGAATGGTATTTATTTACTTTTAAAAAAATAGCAAAGTAGCGACTAGATTTCAAAAGTAGTTTGTAGTTGCTACATTTAAAAAAAAAAGTAGTTGTTATTGTAGTTGCTACATTTTTAAAAAAGTAGTTGCAGTTGTAGTTAACTACGTTTTTAACAAAGTAGTTGTAGTTCGCTACAAATAAAATGCCAGTTTTTCCAACCACTGCGTTCGTATATGTAGATATACTGTATTTTGCTTCATTTAATTCTTATTAGGTTTTATATAAAGCCATAAATAATTTTAGAAGCATTTATTTTTATTTTTGATGATGTAGCTTAAAATAGCTGCAGCATTTCTGTCAATATTAAATATAAAAGTCTCTAAAAATAGCAATAAATGTGTTCAGCTATTCTTCATTAGTGCAATATGAATTAAAAGTAAGCCAGATTTTATTTTATTTTTGAGTTAACGTTCATCAAAATATTTGTGCAGAAATGCACAGGAATTAGTTTGAATCACTATCTAGAGCAAAATAACACTAAAAACTTGTTTCCTTGTCTTGTCATATACAAAAGCGTGGCTTTTTTCTTTTTCTTTCTTTTTTTTTTTACAACTAGACTATTTAACGATGTAGAAACTGTTTTGAATAGTATAACAGAATAGAACACTTATCAAATTATAATGTAAAAAAGTATTTTGAAATCTTTCCCAGTTTCTATTAATTTTATTTATAAATGAATGTTTTATAATTAGTAACTACTGTTATACGTTATAAAAAGATTGACATTCTCAGTTAAAGGAACATATTTTTCATCACGAGTCCATTCTTTGCCAGGTCTAAATGGCTGTAGTACCTGCTGGTCCCCGCCATGCCAGAGTCATTGATATTCTATTAAAACGATACACTGTAAAAAATAGATGTTGTTTTTACAGTATAATACAGCTAATTTTATAGTAACAAACTGTAAGAATTGCTAATTTTGCAGTAATAAATTGTAAAATTGCTAGTTTTACAGTAATAAACTGTAAAATTGCTAATTTAACAGCAATAAAGTGTAAAATTGCTAATTTTACAGCTTATTACTGTGTATTTTATAGCTTTAAGCTGGAACCTCTGCCGCCAGAATTAAACTGTTGTTTTTACATTAAAGGGTTATTCCATAGTGACTAACGTAACATTCAGAGCTGATTTAGTAATTGTTTTTACTTGTAACTTAAAGGATAAAATATGCTGGTTAATTTACAATGTACATTAGGGTGGAGCGAAAAAAACAAAGTTTTTATTTTCGAATCGAAATAGTGCGGAAAAGTTGTGATTGGTGAAGACTTTCAAAACAAAGCAAAATTTTTTTTAATCGGATAATGTCTTCCGATTACGCAATGAGCCTGAAATTTTGAAAAAAATGGAAATTTTCATGTGTTCTTAGTGGTATTCTAAAATTTTTGTTTCAATGTTTCATTTTAATGCTCTTGGACGGAAAATTTACGACTGGTGAAGCCTTCTGAAATTTTAAAAAATATATTGAAATCAAATAATACCTTCTGATCCAGGAACAAGCTAAAAACACCAAAAAATTGTAGAATTTCAGCTTTTATCGGGGGGATTAAAAAAAATTCATAAACATGTTCTCATTTTGTTTTTTTTTTTTTCCTTTTTTACCCAGTATCATAGCTTGAAGCCTTTTAAAAAGCACTATATTACTCTTACTTGATTTTTCAGGTATCTTCTGGACATGCAAACCAACTATTCTTTACAACAATGAAACATTTTCAAATAATAGAAAATTATGAAACATTTTCCAAAATTGCTACAATCCAGTACGAAAACCCACCAAATATAGCACCCACTAAGAAAATAAAAGCTAATTTTAATTACTAAACTACAAACAATTTTAATACCTAACTAATTAAAATAATATCTTAATCGCCTTTTGAAGTCTGTGCCTTCTATAAACTGTTACCTAACCTAACTGACTACCCACAGAATCCTTTAACATTAATTTAAATAAAAACTATTTTTTTTAGTCTTTAAAATTAAACCTATTAAGATTAGGTAGTATATAGAATGAGACTTCAAAAGGCAATTAAAAATTAAGAAATTAACGTATAATGAGGTAGGT
>JAXGGA010017066.1:0-25207 GCA_038373865.1 Uloborus plumipes | reverse complement strand
AGTATGTTCCCCATGCTTGGAATAGTAAGTATTGATGCATGGGGCTTCTTTTGCTAATTGATCGAAACATCATTTATTTGGTTCTTAAAACTTTGAACCGTACTATATTTTTTACATATTGAAAAAATTCTTCTTGTTTTATGCGCGAATCCGCAATTTTTTAAATAAATAGTTTGTTTGGTTCACAAAACTTTGAACTAGAGATGCACCGATAAGCAAATTGGCCGATTACCGATTAATCGGCTGCTGGTAATCGACCGATTAATCGGCCAAGCCGATTAATGATCAGGATGCTTTTTTTAATACTGACGATTTCACCATCACCGCTTTTTTCTTTCGTTTACGATTGTGATTTTAGAAATAGTAATCTATTTATGAGGGAAAATATATATTTTTCCATTTTCCTAATTTCTCAAAAATAATTTCAAAATTGTATCCTATTTCTTAAAACCAATTTCCATATTATTGTCAATAATATTATATTAATATATTGTTAACTATGTTACTAGACATAAAAATTTAAAAAAAGGGGGGGGGAGGTTTGTGGTGTGCACTCTAATTTTGGAGTGCATTTAATTGAAATAATTCGATATTAATAGCCATTTAATTCAAGACTTTTATTGTTTGAAAATTAGCTGTTATCTAAAAGCACTGCTAAAAAGAAAAATATTGACACATGATAAATGTTGCAACATTGTCTATGTGTACGTTTATTCAAAATAAGAAAATTAATTTATTAAAAACTTTATATCAACAGCGATTATTATTATTACTATTCATAAAATTATTCATCATAGTTTCACAGTGAAAGTATACTTTCTAAAATAATATTAGAAAATATTTTTCCGCCGATTAATCGGCACGATTTTGCCGATTATTAAGAATCGGCAAAGGGATCGGATATTTCTGCTTTTTAACGTGTCCTTTCATGTAAAAAAGATTATTAAAATCATCTGGCGGTACTAATAATGTGAAAATAAAATTAAATGCACACTTTCTGAGTTGTAAAATACAAAATTTCTGGGTAAAAAAAAGTTGGAAAAAAAAAATTATTTTTTCTTTTTTTTTAGTTACGAAAGGGTTCATCTGATTTTATTTTAACATTATCAGGTGATTTTAATAATTTTTTTACATGAAAGGACTAGTTGAAAAGCAGAAAAACACAATTTTTGACGTTCGGTCCGAGTATTGCTAAAAACTGGAAATTAGTTGATATTTTGAGCTCAAAATTTAAGTTAGAGTTTTAACTCTTTGAATCAATTACGAAAATATGAAAACAAACGGTAAAAAGTAGTTGTTTTTAACTCCAAAGTCTAAAGCGCCCCCTATCGGCAATTTTTGAAATTTAAGTTCATCAATTTTTTTTCGAAAAAGTACTCACATTAAGAATAATTTTAGCAAAAAAAGCAAAAGAATCGACCGATTTTTCCGTCTTTTATAACCATTTGAAGTTTTGGACCCTAAACTTCAGGCCAGGCTGCCTAGAGGTTGCGGGCACTTTAACATAGGCAGCCTTAGTGCACCACGTTCAGAAAAAAATTAGCTTCAATTTGATATATGAGTCATGAGTGTACGCTATGAGTGTAGAAATACTACATTCATGTGACCTGTTTAGGCCAGGCTGCCTATAGGTTTCGGGCACTTTTACATAGGCGGACATAGTGTATCACGTTCAGAAAAAAATCAGCTTTAATTTGAAATATACGTCATGAGTGTACGCTATGAGTGTAGATAAACTGCGGTGGGATCTTAGACTATATGAATGTGTTTTTTTTTTTTTTTTTTTCTTCTTTTGTGTATACACTAGGTGGCCAAAAGTATCCGGACACTTTCAAAAATTCAAATCTTTACATATAGCTCGAGAAATAAGAGATCAATTGTTCTTTAACTTTAGTCATACAAAATATAGGCTTCACCGAACATTTCCAAGTTGAAATTAAATTACCCTTGCATTTGGGGGACGACAAGAAGGGGGGTCGGAAGAAAAACCGCTTTTTGACCATAACTCTTCGAAAATAGCTCGGAATAAGCTATAAACTTCAGTAATTAATTAGCATACCATGCATAATTACTGTACAAATTTTTATGAACGTACCACTCTTACTTCTGAAGAAATGAAACGTTTTTTTTAAACAACGGCAATTTTATTTGAAGGGTTTTTGCTCATAACACGCAGAGTTTTTCATCAAACCTTATCAAAACTTCAGGAAAGATGACAAAATACAAGAGAAAGAACATACTAAAACGGTAAAAAAAAATATTAAAAATCCGATGAGATATGAAGGTTAAAAGGAAATAATTTCTCACGGCGCATGCGCGAACGACAGAAATTTATAACTACAAAAATATTGTAACCTGGTTTATACTGCATCTTATTAAAAAAGTTTCAGTTGAATATCATGAAAATTGAAAAAGATATCAGCGATCTAGTGAGCTGTATTTCATTCATTCGCAGACAATACATAAATAGTGAGGGTCTGTCTACAAAGAGCTATTTTTAAATTAAAGGTTATTGCGTCATCGTTCAAAACCAACGTTTCAGGGGTGTCCGGATACTTTTGGCCACCTACGTATAAGGTCTTTTTGGCCGAATAGGCGAAATGTGACTTCTATGCCGAATATAAATTTTCAAACTGTATACAATTTAACATTGAAAAAAATGCTCGATTGTTACCATACTATTTGTGGACAACCCCTCGCCATTTATGTATTGTCTGCGAATGAATGAATTACAGCTCACTAGATCGCTGATATCTTTTTTAATTTTTACGATATTCAACTGGAACTTTTTAATAAGATGCAGTATAAACCAGGCTACAATATTTTTGTAGTTATAAATTTCTGTCGTTCGCGCATTCGCCGTGAAAAATTATTTGCTTTTAACGTTCATATCTCATCGGATTTTTAATTTTTTTTTTTTTTTTTTTTTACCGTTTTAGTATGTTTTTTCTCTTGTATTTTGTCATCTTTCCTAAAGTTTTGATAAGGTTTGATGAAAAACTCTGCGTGTTACGAGCAAAAACCCTTCAAATAAAATTGCCGTTTTTTCAAAAATGTTTCATATCTTCAGAAGTAAGAGTGATACGTTCATAAAAATTTGTACAGTAATTATACATAGTATGCTAATTAATTACTGAAATTGATAGCTTATTCCGAGCTATTTTCGAAGAGTTATGGTCAAAAAGCGGTTTTTCTTTTCACCCCCTTCTTGTCGTCCCCCAAATGCAAGGGTAATTTAATTTCAACTTGGAAATGTTCGGTGAAATCTATATTTTGTATGACTAAAATTAAAGAACAATTGATCACTTATTTCTCGAGCTATATGTAAAAATGTGAATTTTTGAAAGTGTCCGGATACTTTTGGCCACCTAGTGTATTGCGTAGGTGTGTGAAAAGATAAT
Organism: Uloborus plumipes; assembly: GCA_038373865.1. Taxonomy (NCBI): domain Eukaryota; kingdom Metazoa; phylum Arthropoda; class Arachnida; order Araneae; family Uloboridae; genus Uloborus; species Uloborus plumipes. Next base: position 21,806 of record JAXGGA010017066.1, on the reverse strand, counting down.
ATAAATTTGGACAGACAGTGACTCAAAAATGCCATTTAAATACCAATAAACTTTAAACAACTCACAATTATTCACAAGAATGGCACATTTCTTGCCCGTTTATTTATTCAGTTGAGCGCCGTGAAAAGTGCTCATAAAAAAGCAGTGTTATGAGTCTTTAAACTGAGGTCGGTTCTGATTAGCATACGGAAGACGCAATAATGCTCCCAGATAGAGAAATCTGATGACTGCTATCTAGAAATATCGGATTTGTTCAGCCTCAAAAAATAAAACGCATCATGCATCGTTAGAACGGAATGAAATCGGCGAAATCTCAACTATGAATTCTTTATTTTCATGAAATTTCGATATAGAGTAGTACTCTGAGTAGTAAAGGAACACTTAGAGCAATTTTATTTTCAGAAAATCATAGTACCGTTAAATCTGCTAAAATGGAGAAGTTTCAACCAATTAAATGTTCCCATGCAATACACTGCCAGCTCGTTTATTTCATCCATGAACTGCAGTTTCATGCTTATTATGCACTCATCAGCATAGAATAGGAATTAAACGAGTTGGAGGCAAAAATCCTCTTATAGAGCAAAAAGAGTCAACAAAAACTGGTAGCTAATGTGGAATTAGTTTTTGTTGGCTCTCTTTGCTCTATAAGAGGATTTTTTACGCTAGCTCGTTTAATTCCTATTCCATGCTGATGAGTGCATAATAAGCATGAAATTACAGTCCATGGATGGAATAAGTGAGCTGGCGGTGTATTGCATGTTTCTGCCTTAGCCCTGGCTTAGGGGCGGTTACCTACTGCTTTATAAACTTTTTACGGCGAACTTTTGAACTTTTTACGGCGAAAACCACATTCAAATTTTCAGAAAGGCATTACTTGGCGACTTTCACCTATTACGGCAGCACTGGGGAACAGCGTTGTCAAGGCACGAAGAACGTGTTTCTGCTTTGGCGGATACGCAAAGCTTCTCGTTCCAGCTTGGCTCCAGCGGTAGAAGAGTAAAAAATCCACCAACCTAATGACGTTACTGTCGCTTGAACTAAAAATATAATTTTTAAAAAAGCTATTTGTTGTATCGCAAAAATTTTTCACCGTTGATGTTCATGTATGTTGTTTTGTCTTACAAAAATTAAACTGAAAAATCGAAAACTTCCCTCTCTAATAGGGAACATTAAAAACATCTTTATTGTGATGTCTGCAGTTATTTTTTTAAAAACTGGGAGAACTTCGATGTATTTGCTCTAAATTTGGGGAGGAGGGCAGAGTGGTACAGGAGGCTCGGTTAATGAACACGCTTAAATCAATGTACAAACACATTTCCTAGTCAAAAATGCACAAAATAAATTAGTGTGCAGGTCTTTCTGCCAGGCCCTAAGGTCCCTTAATTTCAAGACCCCCATTTCTTTTCAAAGTTGCATTATATGTCATGGAATTTGCATTTATAAATTTTAAAAGTAAAATTACAAAAGGAAACATTTGTTAAAATATTTTTGCTTAGTTTCCGTAAATTCGATTTATTTACTCTCTGCTAATGTTTCAAAATAAACCTTTTTTTTTTTGCAAAACAAATTATTTTATACTATTATACATATTTTTTTAGTTTAAGAGTTTTTGGATATAATTGGTTTTCACATGTTTTTTATTTTCAAATCCGAATTACGCATTAATACTCCCAATATCGTCGATGTTCACAAGTGCCAGCTTACGTTTTTTTTCAAGGAAGAAAGGGGAGGGGCGGAAGATATCAGGCAACCAATAGAGAGAGACGATTGGCCCAAAAAGGGTACGGAAACCACCGCTCTAAGCTAAATTAATATTTTATATACAATTTATTATCATTAATTACCATCAAAAGAATCTTTTTTTTTTCATTTAAGCAGAATAGGCTAATAGGGATACAGAAATAAGTTTTGAGATTGGCTCGAAAAAGTAAAAGGTGACCCTCCTTCCCTCCATCATTTAATATTTTAAGAAAACTTCTTATCAGGCTCTTTCAAAATGATTTTAAAGAGCACTTAAAGTCAAACAATCCACTGAAAAGCAAAGAAATGTTACGTACAAATTTACTTCGAATGCTAAGGGGAAAAATCTTTTTATATTAACCCATTAATGCCTAGCGTCCCTTTTTAGGGACGGTCCAAAAAAGGGTCTGAATTTCCCCCAAATGAACATTTCAACCAAATAATAGTGTTCAATTAGTACCTTGGTATTGTTTCAATTCGTTATTAACAGATTGCATTACGTAACCATTGTAAAGTGTGTTCTGTAGCAGTTTTAATATGATCTTTATCAAAAATCACATCGTTCACATCTCGAGAAAAAAAGCCAAGTTTTCAAAGTTATTCCTAGCTTCCCAGTTTATGTTAATTGCTGATTTTATTTCTTCTTATAAAATGTCTTTTTAAATATTATATCATAGTCAGAAAAAAATTTTAGTCAAAAAAAGTATGTACCCTCTGGGGTCTATCGTAACTTTTAAGGGACGATTTTTCTTTCCTTAATAAAAAAAAATATTTTTTACATGATATTTTTTTTTTATTATTTTTCCTGTCCATTAAACAGTGTTTGTAACCAGTATACAAAATATCTTTGGGAAAAAAATGTCAGGCATTGATGGGCTAAGCCAATTAACTACTGAACCGAATGAAATTTCACCAAAATGCTATAATAATGCCCGGTATTAGGAGCATTGTCATGATTGATATTCAATGATTAAATCAATGATCAAAGAAATAGATTATTAAAGCAGGAAAATAAATTTTTCTATTAAAATAATTAAAAAAGGAATTGTTATATTATATTACTCTAGAATTCAAAACTCGTGACTTTTATGTTGTTTTTCAGACTGTTCGCTTGCTGCAATAGTACTCCCGCAGCTAATCAAAGTAATTTCTTTTAAATATACTATGTCTGTGTGTTTCTAAACAAACTAACTTTAAAAAAAACTAGTTTGAAAATGTTTACTTACTTTATGAAGCAATATAAAAAATAGTTAACGAAAAAAAATAAAAATTATATTCATCCTCCTTATTATCCCCCCCCCCCCCCCCCAATCTACTACTATTCTATGGGCTTCTTTATTTTACATTCCGCAAATATAGCAACAAAACGAAAATGCTCGACATTAGTTGCTCATCAAAAAGTAATGCTTTGCTCTCTTTTTCCGCGTATATAATACCTATTTCTTCCTATGCGGAAACCGATAACTATGTTTGCAAGACGTCACCGTCAGACGTCAAAATACTAACTTAACAGGTTGCATGGCAGAACTTACGTGTACACAAGACACAGCTGCTCTTCCCTCTTTTGTGAGTGTGAATGTGACAGAACTGTTGCAAGCATTGTCTTTTTGAATGATACATATATGGTCATTAGTTGCAGTCATTCACGTCTTTTTTTTTTTTTTTGAACTTTTTAATTAGGATTGTAATACCAATTGTACACTGTAAAAAATGAACTGTTGTTTTTACAGTATAATACTGGCATCAGAGGTTCCAGTTTAAAACTGTAAAATGCACAGCAATAAACTGTAAAACAACCAACTTCACAGTTTATTAATGTAAAGCAGCAATTTTACAGTTTATTACCATAAAATTAGCTGTAGGCTGTAGTATACTGTCAAAACAACAGTATAGAATACTGGCAGAAGAGGTTCCAGTTTAAAACTGTAAAATGCACAGTAATAAACTGTAAAACAAACAATTTTACAGTTTATTACTGTATACTAGCAATTTTACAGTTAATTACAGTTAAGTTAGCAATTATTAGTTTGTTACTATAAAATTAGCTGTATTATACTGTAAAAACAACATCTTTTTTTACAGTGTACCGAGCTATAATGTTGCTGTGCTGGGGGATTAAGGGGTGCACCAGCAGTAGGAGGGTGTGGCCTTCTTTTGTGTTTGAAAGTATTCGTAAAACCAACACTCAAAACCACGCAATTTACAAAAAGTTAGGAACACGTGTTTCGGGGTCGCAAAAAAAAAAAAAAAAACCTTTTCCAATAATAGAATAAGGAATATAAGTGCAGTGTTAGGAGTATAGATGGAACTGGTACCACAGCAATACGAGTGCTCGTCTGGTGCTACCTTTTGCATAGGCGGCTGACTGCCAGTATTCATAGGCGGATTTAGGCCGTGAATTCTGGGGTGTAAAAATGTTGGGGATCTGGGGGGGTATTTTTACTGTATTAATTCTGCTTTATTCAGAGCAAAACTAATTTTAATGACATACCAATAAATACCCAATTGCAGAGTATACAATTGTTCTATAATACAGCACTAAATAAAAAATAATTTTCGAAATGAGTTTTTTGATGTATGAAATTACTTATTAATTTTTTTTTTTTTCAAATGCATAAAAAATCCTATTTTTAATATGTAGCACAATTTCTCTCGCATTGGTGATGTGTGGTGACAAACGGGTCACACAAAGAGCAGCATATTAATTATTTTTGGATTTGCTTTCAAGTAAATTCATTTGCATTGTAACTATGAAAATTATAAGTAATTTTCCGAATTATATTTCTGGTAAAATATTTTTAATTCATTTTTTTCAAAATGCAATCAAAGTTGTTGGGGATGCGGCGCACACCCTGGCACCCTCATAAATCCGCCTATGCCAGTATTATACTGTTGCTTTTACAGTATAATACCGCTAAATTTTACGGCAATAAACTGTAAAATTGCTAACTTTACAGTAAGAAACTAAAATTACTAGTTTTACAGTTTATTACTGTGCATTTTAAAGTTTTAGTTTGGAACCTTGGCTGCCAATTATACTATAAAAACAGCAGTTTATTTTTTGCTGTGCAGATGTTTTTATTTACTTCCCATAAAATCCTTTCTAAAAGAACACAGATTGCTTTAGCTTCTCTAGCTCGACCAAGACCAGGGCCGTTGAATATCTCTTTTCTATCCCTGAGCTCGACAGCGATTCCAAGAATATCAAAGGGGTAAGGAGACAACCTGTTTTAAAAGCAATAGGCTTCGACTTCGACCCTCACCCTCCACCATGCTCATTGGTTCCAGAGTTCGCTTCTTGGAAACTTACCGTGTTTGGAGCTTCCGGCCATTCTAGAAATTTCGGCATTGTTATCAAAACCTCAAACGATTTTCTCCAGGCTTGTCTATGGAGGATGGAGGACTGAAAATAGAAAATTGATTTTGCCTCAAACGTCGCGATTTACGGTAAACAGTCCAGACTTGGCTACGCACAGAAAATAGAAAAGTTGTATTGCCTCTAACGACATACGCAAACTGTCTACAGAAACCATTGCCGATGAAACTGAAAGACAGCTATGCAAATTATTTCAATTCAATGCAAATATATTTTTTTTTAACTTGTGCAACATTGTGTATCACAGATGACATTGTGGATCACGCAATGAACTGTATCTCAGTTCTTGTTTTTTTTTTTTTTTTTTTAACTATCCAATTTCTTTTTTAAACTATCCACGTATAAATCTATCAAAATACATTTACAAGTCACCAGAAACAATCAAAAAAACCCAAAAACAGCGAAAACCATGCCCACTTTTTGTAAAAGTATTAATTTTTCCAGACCTACATAGAGGCTGGGCGTGATCACCATACCATTACTTACCATTACCATAAATTTATCATACCGTTAATTACCATACCATTAATCACCATACCATTAATAACCCATTCAGTAAGCGTCATAGCATTAAGTAAGACGTCATATAGAAATTATATTGTTTTACTGGATTTAAAGTCTTTTACTTTAAAATAGGTGCATCAAGGTCAAAAATTTTGCGTCATCTCCATGGAAACCTGATTAACCTAAAATTAATGTACTACCTTAGCAGTTTCTACGAAGACGAGGCAAAATTTGATTTTGATGCGTCTATTTTAAAGTATAAGACTATAGTTGAAGTGTAAACAGCTTTAGTAAAATCTTATTGAAAGTAAATTGTAGGACGTACAATTCTTAAAACAAACTTAACTTTATAAATGTCTTTTAATTACATTTAAATGCTTAGCTGTAACTTTTAAGTTGTTAAAACGCTATTCAGCGGGATATTTCAGAACTCAAAAGCTTTTTGTCGTTATTTCTTTGCAGGTCAAACCATCTAACCAGATTACAGAGGAGCCACTGGATAAGGAACTTCCAGCGATTGAAAATGCTTCCTCTTCTAGTGATAATAATACTGATGAAAATCCGGTTGATTCTCTAGAACTACTTCCCACATCAAGCAATGGTAAGTGGTAGCATAAAACTATAGTTATTAGAACAGGGACGCCCCGACATAGGCGGCTGAGGCACCAAAAAAGTTTAGGGGGGGTCAAAAGAACGTATATGCATGTGGGGGAGCTAGTAAGCAACACCTTTGAAGCCGTTTTATAAGACTTTTGTTATATTATTTAATTTTAACTCTGATGGTTAAATGACCTGTCAAAGAAATGTGAAATGTACACATCCGTACACATCCGCTTTCCGATTCTAAGTTCCATTCTTATAAAATAACCTGGAAAAAATCTATCTTTTGGAATTTGCAGCTTTTATTTTCGTAAAAAAAAACAATCCACTGAGTAAAAAAGAATTTCAATCGATCAATTAGTTTTTTACTCTGAAAAAGTGAGAGGGTAAGGCCCCTTTCCTTTTGAAAGTGAAAGGGCAGTCGCCCACCTTGCCCCTTGTACGAGCTGCCTATACGCCCCGATATTGGAGGTCTCGGGAGATCACTGTGACCTCCGAGAAAATGTCATTATTCGGCATATTTTGTTCGACTATTTGGAAAATTCGGAGAGATAATTGAAACATTGCAATTTTTAAAAGCTCGAATGTCCCTTTGTGTTAGATGTACTTGTGTGTGCATACCGAATTTTGTCATTCGGCAAAATTTAGAACTCCATTCAGTAAATTGAGAATGTCTCTCCCCCACCCCCACCCCAATTCCTTTTTTCCTTCGCAAAAAATTAAATTTGGGGCTTCCCTGTTTTAGAGAAAATTAATGAAGAATTTTGCGTTGCCCATGCCAACAACATTTTTCATAGCACCCTTTTCCAATTATGATCACCATCTGCAAAACCAGCTAACAAAAAAAAAAAAAAAAAATCTGAACTCATAATTTTTTATTGAAATAGTTGATTAGTAGATGAATATTATAAAAATTTAAGCTTGAATTTTAACATTTTGGACATGATTTACATAATTTCATTTAGAAGGACAAATCGTTGTTTTTCGCAAATGTGTAAAATTTAAACTTTTAAAACAAAATTAAGTTTTATATCTACTTTTTAAAACTATTTTTCAAAGGCAGTTTTTTTTTAATGATAACTTTTATTATTTTTATTTTCATTTAGTACACTTTTGAAAATAAGATAACTTCAGAAAATTTTACTTCTTGTTATCTGCAATTATTTATTATTTATTGAACGGCAAGCAGGTGTAAAAAAATAACAGAAAATATTTCCAAAAAAAAAACCTTTTTTCAATTTTCACAAACACATGAACAGGTACTAAAAACTATAAAACAAACAAAAATTTTTTTAAATAAATTTTAAAATTAAAACTTGGTTCCGTTGATAAATCTGTTTTATGATTTCAACCTATAGATGGATCATCTAGTTATATTTTCTGAATTTCAGATATATATCTCTCAAATGCCATGCATTAGTAAAAAACAATATCGAAAAAAGATATTAATATCTTTTTCACCCAGGAAAATATTGTCTTGCTATATCTAACTTAGTTATAATGTTACGAAAATAATGTGGGGGTATTAAAATTGATTTATTTTGGATAGTAAATCACATTCTCATTTTCTTTAGCATCATCCTTTACTTTTGTTAGCTTAATTTATGGTGGCACTAAAAATTTCGAACAACGCTTAAAGAAAATAGCAAACTTGAAACCCATGCAACTTCTCAAACATTAACAATTAATTGATTTTTCATTAATTATTTCTTCGGCACACTTTCTTTAAAAGCAAAATAGAAAAACCGTCCACTGAAAAAAATATTAATTTCTTGATTCATACAATTTTACAGAAAGTACAAGCAGGCCCGTCATTTCAAGTGTTTTCCGGGGGGGGGGGGGTAATGTTGCAAACACAATGCAATTTCATCGAAAAACAACAAAAACCACACCTACTTATATGAAAATATGTTGATTTCTCAAAGTCAGGGGGAGCCCCACCCTTGGCTTGGAGATAGATTGGCACCCGTGAGTGGTTGCTCCCCCCTCCCCCCCAAATGACGGGCCTGAGTACAAGATAGGTAGAAAATCTATACTATAACAAGTACTAAGATTAAAAATTTAAGCAACCCCTGACCCTGATTGTCGATCTCAAAACAAAACGAACGTCTCTGGTCATAAAGCATTTTAAATCTAAATATATTTTATTGTTTTCGAGAGGATATGGTAAACACGGAAAAGGAAAGATAATCCTTACTATAAAATTTGCTAATCGGCAAAAGCAGAATAAAGAGGGAAAATTGAACATTCTTATACCAAAATGAATTACAAGTATGCCGGCCACCTTGTCTAGTGGTCAGAGCAGTCTGCCACAGATGGTGTGGTCCCGGGTTCGAGTCCCGGCTTGGGCATGGATGTGCTTTCTCTCTCCTGCACTTATCCTTTCTTTGTGTGAATGTGTTGTTGTGAAAGGTTGCTTACCCTATAAACGGGTACCTATGGCATGCGTGTGCTGTGGAAGTCGGACTTCACACCAAATTACGGTACAGTTGGAAAAGTGAAGCAGCGTATCCCAAATTGCCAGCCTGGCTTGCATACGACAAGAAGAATTACAAGTATTTTAATTGTTAACAAATAGAAACTGGCAACCGATTAACATTTTAAATTATTGAGTTCTCTATAATCGTCGGCCAACAATGACATCGGTTTCCAATCCTGTAGATTCAAGCCTTAGCCGCATTTGCTAAAAAATGTTACAGTTCGAGTTCTATATTACATGCAAGTCCCAAACACATCTTATCAGACGCGGATTTTTTTTTTCTTCCTTTTGGTACTATTGTTGAAAAATTTCCTGTATGTTTTCACTTCACAAATCGCGAAAAACATTTTTATTGTTTTTAATTAATGTCTTGCTAATTATTGTCATCCGAAGACGCAACCTAGCTATAAAAACACTCTCGATCACTTACTTCACCTTTCAAACAAAATTTTTTTTTTTTTTCAAAATCGGTCCATCCGTTTAGGTTGTGAAGTGCCACAGACAGATATACAGATACGCAGACACATCAAACTTATAACTCCCTTCCTTGTTGCGTCAGGGGTAAAAAAGAGAGAAATAACACCCAGAGATAAAGCGGAGAGCTGTTTTTTTTTATTTATTTATTTTATTATATTTTTTCAACTACGCAACTTTTTAAAAATTATAAGCATGTGCATTCCAGAGTGTAAAACCAGAAAACCATATAGTGAAAATACATACATGACATGAAAATACATGCCCAGAACCCGAGGTCTATATTGAAAATCCAAGATCGTGGGGGGAAACCCCAAAACCTGGCAGCCCGGACTGATGGAGCCCCCCTGTTGAAGTCTTTAATTTATATTTTTAAAGAATGTATAGTGCAACTCTGATAACTTGATGCTTGAAAAATTCTTTTTGTGTGGAATAGTCCATTTGACCAGGAATGCTTTAGCAACATTACGGAATGTGCAAGTGTTTATTATTATAGTTCAAAAATAATAATGGTCGAAAAGCACGAGCAGATTAGTTTCTACTCATCTCGAGAGATGGTGTTCATTAAAAGTATTGTTTTAGCAACTGTATGTAGAGGACTCTGGTTGATATCAAACGAAAATAAAACTCAAAGTAACGTGTATGGGTGATTCTACGGTCAATGCGTTTTTTGTGTCCCCAAAGAAAAAATAATCTGTTTAATTTCACACTCATTATATCACTAGTAGCCTCTATTTTTATGATTGTAGTGGTAAGGGCCAGACGAAATTTCAATTTTTAGGGGGTTTATCGATACCAGGGGAAAATGCGTTGCCAGGGGAGTGACACTATTGGCAGAATTCTGGTTTTATTTACGATTATTTCACTTATTTTTCGGTGTAAAATCATAGTATGGACTCATTTCTATAAAACCTGTATTCAAAAATTTTTTTCGCGTTGTAATAAAATAAAAAAAAACAATCTTAAAAACACGACATGTTGCATACAAGTCGCACTGCAGATCCCAAATAAAAATACTTCCCGCATTACTTACGTTCATTCAAATTGCTTTCACAGGGGCAAATAATATTAAAAATGAAATTAATTATGCTTGTAACACAGTTTTAATGTATATTTACCCTTTTTTTTTGGAACAAAACTGCCAGGGGAGTGACGCCAGAGAAGTGACAAAATCACACATTACCTATAAAAACAACACCACGCGTTCTTCTTAACAGAACTTCACGTAAACCGTTATGTCTGCACACAACAACATAACATTATACATACGCACACTTATGTAACGATGAAATATAAAAAGTTATACTTACCAGGGGAAATATTACAGCGACTGGCGCAGTACGCTTTGAGGCACTTTCAACGAGAACCGATTCAATAATATTCGAATTTTTTTAAAAACTCTTAGCTTGCTTTTAACTTTACTCAGTATTACACTGGTTATTCGCAATCAACATCATCCTTATGCATTTTTTATGCGAAATTTCAGTCTTTGAAGTTCGCCAGGTGAGGGTGACACTGTTGGTATGGCCCGTTGAAAAGTGCATTTTTTAACAATAATAATAAATATTTTTTCAATGTTTACTGATGAAATATGTTTCTCTGTTAATGTAAGTGTATGATTATGGCAAAAAACGTTATGCCAAGTTAGCAAAAATTGAACGTCGAACATGTTTGTATAAAAACTAGTATTTGAACAGGCCAGGGGAGTATACATTTAGGACTATTTTCAGCTATAAATGCTAAAATAAAATAATTGTAGTGAATTAATTAGGTGGTCCATATAAAAGATAATAGTCAGTAAGGCTTAAGCATACAAAAACATTAATAAAATCAGTTTAACATGAAGTTTTTCCATTGGCCGTCTGAATTCAAATAGCGTAGAATCACCCGTATACAGTAGTACTTTGTATGTTCTTCACATTAAATGATATTCTTTCTATCCATGTCTGATGAGACTGGGCGTCTTACTAATTTTTATTTAATGGTTCTTTATTTTTTGAGTTTCCCAGTGTAACTTTTTTACTATATATTTATCATATACATATTGTGATGCACTTAACATAGTTTTATAATAGATTGTTGTGTTATTAACGTGGATGAAACCACGGGGCACAGCTATGCCCTAATAAAGGTTTTTGAAGTCACAACTTATATCCATTATAATACAAATGAATTCTTTTTTATCATCTTTCATTCAAGTTTTGTTTAGCATTATTTATTCAGAGGTAACCCGTGCAATGCCGGGTCACGCAGCTAGTTTTATTTATAATCAGTCAAATTTTGAGGAAAAATTTGTTTAAAATAAAACTACTCTAGGTATGTCTTGAACAAGATACTCCGATGAATAAATTTGTAAACAAGTAATAAAGAGTTTTCTGCAAACATAAGTATAGCATGCAGTTCGAAAGTGTAGTGAGTAAAAATAAAACAAATAATTCAAAGAATGAAATTTGAAAAAAAATAATCCTCACAGTTGATACAAATTTAATAAATTTATTTTCCTATTTTGAGAAAATATGCACATATAGATAAAACTGCGCAGCATTTTTCACGTGTTCATACTTTTCTCCTTAGCATAGTGCTTTTAGAAAACCTCTAATTTTCATACAGAATAAAAGTCCTGAATTAAATGGCTACTAATATGAAAAAAATAAAGTTAAATCAAAAGAGCGTTCTTAAATTAGAGTGCTCACCACAGCTCACTTTTAAATTTTCGTGTCTAGTTAACATAATTAACAATATAGTAACTATGTTAGGTGTTAATATAATTTGTAAACAAAAATATGAAAATTGGTTCAAAGAAACTAGATAAAATTTTGAAATTATTTTTGTAAAATTAGGAAAATGAAAAAATATATATATACGGGCGATTCTCTGTAAACTGGTAATTGGCTGTCCGGACTGAGTATTTTAAAAATAATAAAGTGTAATAAAGTAATGATCGCCCTTAATACAAGTAAAGCATTAATACTTTGTGGCTCAATTGTATTTGGAGTGATAACAATTGAATTTTTTTTTCTAGAAATTATCTAAGCACCAAAAACACAGTCCCCTGGCTGTCGCAATCCCATAGTCTAAGTATTAAAGATAGTATTTCAAAAAACCTATTAACACTACATAAATTTGGCAACTAATATCTAAAAATAGAATAATGAAGCTATATTTTTCTTATGAAATAAATTATAATTACGTATTTCTAAAACTTAAAATTGTCATGTAAATTCTGTCCGGAGTTTTTTCAAACAGTCCCCTGCAACAAATTCAAAGCTGTAATACGAAAAATCTATAACTTTTGCAAATTCTTTTTGGCCTGAAGTTTAAAGTAATCAGTGTGAATTTGCCGAAATCGCCGAGAACGGCGTTGAAACGCTACTTTGCTTAAGGCCCGGTTTCCTAGGAGTGAAATCGTCGATCTCTGGCTAGGCGACAGACGTCGCCGCCTTCTGCGCATGCGCCTGAGCCGCAGCGTGACGTCGCTTCATGCCACGCTCCAATCAAACTGGTTCTGATTCCAGCGTGCGTCGCGCCCGGCGTCGGCGACGATTCTAGGAAACCAAGCCTTTAGTTTGAAAGCCACATTTGTGATGAAAGTATGCATCAGGGTAGTTGCGAAAACAGTCCTCTGGGAAGTGATTTTATTAATGTCAATTAATTTAATTATAAAACATATTAGTTATTATGTCCACTATTTACGCCTAAATTTATAGGTAGTCTCGTAACTAATTATGTTCCAATAGTTTTGCAGATATTACGCAACAAAGAGCAAAAACACAGTCCCCAGCCTAGTTATACTAGGCGGGGGACTTACCCCCTATCATGATTTATCAGAAAAACACAAACTTCAATTGGCCCTCTTTCAAACCAAAGTAATAGATTCATTTTCTGAGCAATAGTATTATAATTATACGAACATTTCAAAAAACCGTGCCCGGACAGATTTCGTGTGAAAAATGACGAGTTTACAGAGAATCGCCCATATCTTCTCTCAGAAACAATTTTAATTACTTACTTCTTAAATCGTAATCGTAAAGGAAAGAAAATAAAAAGTGATGGTGAAATTGGTAGTATTAATAATAATCATTCTGAAGATTAATCGGTTCGACCGATTATCAAGAACCGATTAAACGGTGATCGGCCAATTTGCTTATCGGTGCATCCCTAATACAAACTGCAAAATAAAATAAAATAAATATTAATAATAATAAAAAAAATAAATAATCGAATGCAAAATACTCTCATGAAGCCATCAAGTGTTTTCAAAAGTAATAAATAAAACTGCTACTACCGAGAACTTTAAGTTATTAGTTAAAAGCTGCGAGTATATGCTAAAGTACAATACCTATGACATTTTCATTTTATTTAGATTCATTTGATTGAAGATATCACACAAAAAATTTATAAGTTGTACACACACGCGCGCACAAACAAAGAATAAATTACTTAGCATAAATTTTGATTTTCAGAAATAATGTATAATTTATAATAGTGAACTGCAAAACATATGTTAAACTTTAATTTAGAACTTTAATTTTTTCTTCATAGTCGCAAAAGCCGAAAAAAAAGGGAAAATTAAAAATAATTTTGAAAAAGTCTTACACTAAAATCAACATGACATTGGTTACCAATCGGGTGAATAAGGACTGAGTTGTATTTAAAATCTGATAATTAAAAAAAAAAAAAAAGAAAACGGTTACAATTGGGTCATTCTATGTCAAGTGTCCCAAAGAAAGTCCCCACTCGACCCCCTCCGATTTTGATGATTTTTTTTTTTTTTTTTGTGTACATCTAAGACTTGCATGAAGCCATACTAAATTATAGCTTCAAAAGCCCTATGGTTCAGCCAATATAAATTAGTTTGTAACGGCCTCTTTTTCATGTCGTGGAAAAAATGACCAAATCGCCAAGTTTGTCCTTTTATTGCTCGCGATCTAAAATGATTATTAGGCACAAATTTAGCGATTCTGATCACTGTTTAGGGTAAAATAGCCTACTTATGTAACAAAAGCTCATTGCGCTGTAGATTTTTTACAATTTGCTGCCAAAGTTGGTTAAAAATCTTTTTTGTCAAATTTCAACCACACGTCATCAGCTTGCATCTGCTGAGAGAATGACTTTCTGAAGCTAATTCTTTCCTCGTTTGTGACCTGTTAGTATGTCCAAAAGGTGTGCTAGTGGCATCTTGATAACTCAAATACTTGCTGAATTATTCGAGTTGAAATTCCAGTCAAAAATGTTTTTCTTCAATTTTGTCTCAATTTCAAAGGGCAATATCTCAAAAGGGTCAAATTGAATTTGATTTTTCTTTATATAGTCTGTGGAGTTAGCGACAAAAACAGCCGAAATATTTCACTTCCGGATACCAGTGTGAAATTTGATACAGAGCTTAGGTACATATATAAGAACAAAAAACCGCCGGGAGACACTTGATCAGGGGTCATGAACTCCCGTGATGACGTCATCAAGATGGCCGCTTTTACAGGTAATACGTTGGTTTAATTGCTTAAAACTCCATCATAGATTAAAATATTGCAAAACTCAAATGTATCATCTGAAAGCTCTTTAAAAGAGCTATTTAGAAATATTTAATTTTTCTTTCTGAGGTCAAGGGACCACCTGTAATGACGTCATCAAAATGGCCGCTTTTACAGGTAAATACGTTTGTTTAACTCACCCTAAAACTCCATCATAGATTTAAATATTTCAAAACTCAACTATATCATCTGAAAGCGCTTTAAAAGATCTAATTATAAAGATTTAATTTTTCTTTCTGAGGTCAAGGGCTCACCTGTGATGACGTAATCAAAATGGCCGCTTTTACAAGTAAATACGTTCGTTTAACTGCTTAAAACTCCATCATAGATTCAAATATTGCAAAACTCAAATATATCATCTGAAAGCTCTTTAAAAAAGCTATTTAGAAAGATTTAATTTTTCTTTCTGAGGTCAAGGTCCCACCTGTACTGACGTCATCAAAATGGCCACTTTTACAGGTAAATAAGTTTATTTAACTCCCCCTAAAACTCCATCATAGATTTAAATATTGCAAAACTCAAATATATCATCTAAAAGCTCTTTAAAAGAGCTATCTAGAAAGATTTAATTTTTCTTTCTAAGGTCAAGGGCCCACCTGTGATGACGTCATTTGAGGCCATTTTGATGACGTCATTACAGGTGGGACCTTGACCTTAGAAAGAAAAATTAAATCTTTCTAGATAGCTCTTTTAAAGAACTTTCAGATGGTATATTTGAGTTTTGCAATAATTGAATCTATGATGGAGTTTTAGGGGGAGTTAAACAAACGTATTTACCTGTAAAAGCGGCCATTTTGATGACGTCATCACAGGTGGGCCCTTAAAATTAGAAAGAAAAATTAAATCTTTCTAGATAGCTCTTTTAAAGAGCTTTTAGTTGATATATTTAAGTTTTGCAATATTTGAATCTATGATGGAGTTTTAGGGGGAGTTAAACAAACGCATTTACCTGTAAAAGCGGCCATTTTGATGACGTCATCACAGGTGGGCCCTTGACCTTCGAAAGAAAAATTAAATCTTTCTAAATAGCTCTTTTAAAGAGCTTTCAGATGATATATTTGAGTTTTGCAATAATTGAATCTATGATGGAATTTTAGGGGGAGTTAAACAAACGTATTTACCTGTAAAAGCGGCCCTTTTGATGACGTCATCACAGGTGGGGCCTTGACCTTAGAAAGAAAAATTAAATTTTTCTAGATAGCTCTTTTAAAGAGCTTTCAGATGATGTATTTGAGTTTTGCAATATTTGAATCTATGATGGAGTTTTAGGGGGAGTTAAACAAACGTATTTACCTGTAAAAGCGGCCTTTTTGGTGACGTCATCACAGGTGGGCCCTTGACCTTAGAAAGAAAAAATAAATCTTTCTAAATAGCTCTTTTAAGGAGTTTTCAGATGATGTATTTGAGTTTTGCAATATTTGAATCTATGATGGAGTTTTAAGCAGTTAAACGAACGTTTTTACCTGCAAAAGCGACCATTTTGATGACGTCATCACAGGTGAACTCTTGACCTCAGAAAGAAAAATTATATCTTTATAAATAGATCTTTTAAAGCGCTTTCAGATGATATAGTTGAATTTTGAAATATTTAAATATATGATGGATTTTTAGGAGGAGTTAAACAAACGTATTTACCTGTAAAAGCGGCCATTTTGATGACGTCATTACAGGTGGGCCCTTGACCTCAGAAAGAAAAATTAATTTTTTCTAAATAGCACTTTTAAAGAGCTTTCAGATGATATATTTGAGTTTTGCAATATTTGAATCTATGATGGAGTTTTAAGGGGAGTTAAACAAACGTAGTTACCTGCAAAAGCGACCATTTTGATGACGTCATCACAGGTGAACTCTTGACCTCAGAAAGAAAAATTATATCTTTATAAATATATCTTTTAAAGCGCTTTCAGATGATATAGTTGAATTTTGAAATATTCAAATATATGATGGAGTTTTAGGAGGAGTTAAACAAACGTATTTACCTGTAAAAGCGGCCATTTTGATGACGTCATTACAAGTGGGCCCTTGACCTCAGAAAGAAAAATTAATTTTTTCTAAATAGCTCTTTTAAAGAGCTTTCAGATGATATATTTGAGTTTTGCAATATTTGAATCTATGATGGAGTTTTAAGGGGAGTTAAACAAACGTAGTTACCTGTAAAAGCGGCCATTTTGATGACGTCATCACAGGTGGGCCTTTGACCTTAGAAAGAAAAATTAAATCTTTTTAAATAGCTCTTTTAAAGAGCTTTCAGATGGTATATTTGAGTTTTGCAATATTTGAATCTATGATGGAGTTTTAGGGGGAGTTAAACAAACGCATTTACCTGTAAAAGCGGCCATTTTGATGACGTCATTACAGGTGAGAACTTGACCTCAGAAAGAAAAAATAAGTCTTTCTAAATAGCTCTTTTAAAGAGCTTTCAGATGATACAGTTGAGTTTTGCAATATTTCAATCTATAATGGAGTTTTAGGCAGTTAAACGAACGTATTTACCTGTAAAAGCGGCCATTTTGATGACGTCATCACGGAGTGACCTTGACCTCCGATCAAGTGTCTCCCGGCGTTTTTTTTGTCCTCCTATGGGAATTTAAGCCCCACATAAAATTTCAGACTGGTATCCGGAAGTGAAATATGTTTGCACTAACTCCACGGACGGATTCCGTATTCTGTAAAATGTCGTATCATTTGGAAATTTGTTTTGGGAAAAAATGAAATGAAGCTTTAAAAAATATCTCATTTAGATTTTTCAAAAAAAAAAAAAAAACAAGCAATTGCTTAATAACTTTCTCTCTAGTTACACCTTGAAAACTAGTAATTCAATTATTTCAATCATAGCTACATTAATCCAGAAAATTATTTTAAAGTTGTTTTTTCCAGTGTTATTTTTTAGCGAAGAATCTCTTACCAGAAACTTTTTATTGTCAAGAATCTTTTAGCGTGAATTCGAAGCTTTTTTTTCTTCAGTAACTAATACAGTAATTTTTTCGTTATCGCGTTTTCTTCCAAAAAATCTTTTCGAAAAAACTATTCTGAACGTTTAGATTTTACTTACTTTTGCGATTTGGTTTCATTATATCAGGCTTGGAGTCAATTACGAGAAAACGTAATCGATTACGATTATGATTACGAGCGTGAAAAATTGGAGATTACAATTACGATTACGATTACAACCCTCTGCCAAATCGCTATTACGATTACGGCAACGATTAGATTACGTAAAAAAACGTAATCGATTACGATTATAATCTGCTGATTACGATTTCGATTACACGATTACAGATTTGTGAGAAATATACATATACAGAGGAGGATCCAGAAGTTTTGAAAGGGGGAGGTGTTAAGTTTTGGTTCGCTAATTTTATACCTTATCAGTTAAGTGGAAGGAAAACGAAACATATAAAATTTGAACCTTCGTAAAAATATTATACAATATTGCACAGCGAGTAATATTTTTATAAAATTTTGTAATATTTTATAATATTTTTATTTATTACCATCTGTTTATTCTGGTAAAAAAATATTATGGTATTTATTATTAGGAAAAATATAAGTTTGCAATTTATAAATTGTCTTAATGTAATCAGTATTAGAATAATAAAATTCTCAAATATAATATTCCTATAAAATTTAATATTTTTCATACCTAATGCATGGATAAAATTTTTGTTTCAATGAGAGTAAGATTGCAAAGGGTTGTGCAAATCATAAAATGTGTTTCTCATCGCAGGGGGTATTAAATATATATAATGTATATAACATATATGCTCATTCGCGACAACAGTGTCATAGCTAAGAATTATGATTTTTGATCTACTAATATTAAAAGATGATTGCAACTAATGTATAATCTTAACTTGAGGATTTATTTATTTATTTTGCGTGTGTGTATGACCATTTTATAATAATATTTTATATCACATTTTAAAAGTATACTGAAGAAGTGTAATTATTGCCACTAAAATTATGACATTAAAGTAATGAACATAAATATAAAAAATATTGAAATTATTCAAAGCACAAAAAGATAAATAATACTTATTAATAAATCATAGGCGTTCAATCTTACTCATAAGCAATGTTTTAAAAATCTGTAAATAGGGTAATTCCATCGTGACTAACATAACATTTAGAGTAAATTTTTAATCTTTCTTTCTGTGTGTGAGCCTTATTTTTGTCATAATACCAAAAACAAGGTGTTATTCTTCTCCGCATAGATGAGTTGCTTAAGTTAATATACAAAAAGAATAATATTAACTTCATTTTTGGCAGTTAGAGGACATTTTGATCAACGTGACTAACATAACAGATTTGAAACAGATCTGTTATGTTAGTCACGTTGATCAAAATGTCCTCTAACTGCCAAAAATGAAATTAATATTATTCTTTTTTTATATTAACTTAAACAACTCATCTATGCGGAGAAGAATAACACCTTGTTTTTGGTATTGTGACAAAAATAAGGCTCACACACAGAAAGAAAGATTAAAAATTTACTCTAAATGTTATGTTAGTCACGATGGAATTACCCAATACACAATTTTCTTTAACATACTTAAAACCTTTAGAAGCCGGGTGGTACACATGCTGTACCGTAACTTTTTTTTTTTCAGAGGACGATGTTGAGATTTTCACTCGAACCCTTTGGGGCTGGGGATTTTTTCAAGGTTGCATACGTCTGATATGACAGTTTATACCTTCTCTTTTCAATGGAAAAGAAATCTGTGGTTCAACTGTCGTACTACCTGGGTCGAAAGAAAATTTAAAAAAAAAAACAGCCCGGATCCAAAGGGTTAATGATTAAAAATAATATCAGCATTAAAGTGTAAAGCATAAACTTAAGATTAAATTATGTGAAAATGTTTTTAAAAAAGTCACCAGAGTGCTGTTATCGCAAATGAGAGTGCTGTATTGCAAATATATATTAAATGCTAACTAAAGCACAGTTGCAAATTCCCTCTTCTTTTGCAAAATTTCCTTCCTCCTCTTTCGCTAATGAAAGAAAAAGGGAAAAAAATCAAAAACCATGCAACTGTTTAGAGCAGTGGTTTCTAACCTGGAACAATCACCCCCAAAGGGGGCGATTTGACTCCTCAAAGGGGCGGTAGGGAGGCAATGGATATTTAGAAGAGAAAACAGTAGTAATAATAAAGTAGTAGAGAAAACAGTAGTAACATAAAAGGGTAGCGAAAACCGAAATACGAAATCGGTTGCTCAAAGTTCAAACAATTAATCACAAGTTAGGAAAGATACAAATTAAAGTTCAAGAGGTTTCTCCTTGCACCTCGGATGAATTTTTAGTTTCAATGATTTTAATTCCCCTAGATTTCAAGGTAGAAAAGAAAATAATTTCTTGAAAAATGTACTTCTGCTTTTTGAAAAGTACGTCAATGATCTTAGTTTAATGTTACCCTTCAAATGCTATATCAGTTCACTTTGTGAAAGAAAAAAAATAAAGGTATTTTATTCATTAATTAATATTTTTAGTTTAAAATTAATTGGTTATAATTGCTTTATTGTGTACAGTTTACTTCAAATTAAAGTTACGTATTGATATTTTTAATAATATCGCGATGTTCACTTGCGCCAACTTATGGTTTTTTTCGAGGAAGAAAAGAGGGGGCGATAGGTGACAATCAGCGTCTTGAAGGGGGCGATGAGCTCAAAAAGGTTGGGAAACACTGGTTTGGAGGGCCCTGAGTATAGAGTCCTGTTAAGCCGAAAAGTATGTGTTAGTAATTTGCTACTACTCTTCTCGTCTGAGGTAGAGCTTCGTTTGTAGCTATCATTGACAGCTGATGAAAGGGAAAATTGATGACCCATCCTAAAAATCAGGAGGGACGGTTTGGTCATATGCGACTGAGGTTGCAAAGCACTTACGTTAGGGCTCTTCTGAAGCTTGCATTGAACCGGGACCCCCAAGACAAAGAACACGCTCCTTCCCTGGAGTGCTTTTTCCTGGGGGCCCAGATAGATTTCTTATCTTTTTCCCATGACATTGTAGAAATGCAACTTAGAAGCTTTCACTTTCAGCAAGTCTGGATTACACGATTACAAGGCCAAATTACGATTATTTAAAGTTAGATTACAATTACGATTACGCAAGAAATACTTGATTAAAATTACGATTACACGATTACGAGAGTCTCATTTCCAAATTATGATTACGATTACGATTACGAAAAATTGTAATCGATTACACAGATTACGATTACGTAATCGGCGATTACTCCAAGCCTGCATTATATAGTTAATTACAACATAAAAATGCAACATATTTGTGCATTAAACTACAGACATATTACGCGCTACCATGTTTATGTAGCAAAATGATGCCAAGTGCTTTTCAGTCTTTGTTAATTTTTAGAGTAGCACCCATGAAAGTGAGCTCTTTCCAATGATGTAAAGAAAATTGAAATTCAAGATGACCCTTTTAAATATTGCCCTTTGAAATTGAGACTAAATTGAGAAAAAAAAAATTTGAGTAGAATTTCAACTCGGACAATTCAGCAATTATTTGAGCTATCATGATGCCACTTGCACACCTTTCCGACATACTAACAATCTACAAACGAGGAAAGAATTAGCTTCAAAAAGTCATTCTCTCAGCAGATGCAAGCTGATGACGTGTGGTCGAAATTTGACAAAAAACGATTTTTAACCAACTTTGGCAGCAAATTGTAAAAAATGTACAGTGCGATGAGCTTTTGTTACATAAGTAGGCTATTTTACCCTAAACAGTGATCAGAATCGCCAAATTTGAGCCTAATAATCATTTTAGGCCCCGAGCAATAAAAAGACAAACTTGACGATTTGGTCATTTTTTCCACGACACGAAAGAGAGGCCTTTACAAACTAATTTATATTGACTGAACCATATTGCTTATGTAGCTATAATTTGGTATGGCTTCATGCAAGTCTTATATGTACATTAGGGTGTCCCAAAAGAGCCGAAAGTCGGAATTTTGTAACGCATACCCTCTAATTATTTTCCTTTTACATCAAAATAATTGTAAAACAAGTTTCATGCAATTTGAACAAGGGTAACCCGTGCCGACTTGCGTCCGAAGGTGCGAACTAGCCCTTTTTCACTAGGCCAAATCGA
>JAXGGA010017065.1:0-25209 GCA_038373865.1 Uloborus plumipes | reverse complement strand
CTTACACATGGTACGAAATTTCCGAATATTTTTCCAAACAAAACTTTAAAATGACTCGAAAATGTGATATTTTCTTTATTTTATTCTAGCTGCAATAATTAATACTGATGAATTGTAATGGATTTTTTTTATTGAACTGCTAATAATTTTATAAATATGATTTAATAGCAAAGGCAGCAATGAAATCTTTGCAAAAAAATTGCATTCACTAAATTGAACTCTTCATATACCAGTATAACGCAGTACTCGTTGGCACTCCTAGATCTACATTTCTAAATTCTTAATTCACCGAATAATCTAAATTTTCCCGAATGATGCAATACGAGCACATCCAAACCAACATCAAATGACAAGAGACAAAATTCGTCATAATAGCAGGTCACGGCAACTTCCCTGTGAGACAATCCTGCATGTTGATCAAGAAAATGTTGCTTTTCTTAAGCTACAGTAAATTAACATATTGTAGAAAGTGAGGGGGCGGGGCTAACAAAGCCAAGCACTGCGACCAGAGGTCCATTGTACTAATAACATATTGTAAAAAATAGCAAAAAGAGATAGGCAGGGACTCAATGTTAACCTGTATAAAAATATGCTTGGAAACAATTAATAGTATGCAGTAGATTAGGTTTTGAAGTGCTGAGGACACAGAATAAATTTTCTTCCATGCGTTGCACTTCATCCATATTCATTGTATGTGTAATGTGTGGTATGACAAACTTAGCCCTATTATGAGCGTGATCAAGAATTCACCCTTTTAAATACTTTTCCAACACATATATAATGAATTCAATCAAAGCCACAACGTTAAATGCTTTCGTCCTATTTAAAATTATCTCTTTGAGTATTCTGATACTTGCTTCGGCATAGTTATTCGTATGGTTATTCCTGATTGGCAGCCCATTTCTATAAATGGTTGCTCATTCTTCCTCCTCTGTCGTAAAATCCAAAAGAATATTTACGAAAAATAATCATCAAATGAAAAAGTAAAAGTTGGCATTTTTTTTCTTCTCACATGTAAATACACGTGTAAACAGAAAACATAAGGGGCCTTGAATGGCCTCGGAAAAATTTTCTTCATTCAGACAGTACCTTATGACGATCCCTCAAATTAGGAGACTAGATTGTACAGTTAGAAATTTAAAAAAGTTGTTAGAATGATGCCTTATGTCTGATTTTATTTAGATGCTAGAAATTCACATTCAATTATATCTGTACCTCAGAACCAGAACGACGTAAGTCCGAAAATGGCGATTTTCACTTTTTTGCTGCATTGTATGTTGAATCTTATTCTGCATCGATCCATGAGAACGTTATTCTATAAAATAAATTCCTTCACAATTTTTTGCAGCATTAAAAGAACGCGAGTTCTATCTTTTGCATGCATTCAACAATCGTTTTCTCCCTGATGAAGATCTGGTTCTGAGGTACAGATTTAACAAGTTAACCATAAAAATGTTTGTTTTCTATCCCATTTAATTTAGCTGTTTCCAACTGCTCAGTTAAATCATATTCTTACACTTGGGAAAAACTAAGACCCTAAAAGGTTTCAGCAGAAAATAGTAATCTTATCCTCTAACGCAGAATTATTAATGATGTAACCACTATTGCTAGAGGCAGTACTGAAGAAAATAAAAAATGTTTCTGGAAAAAGAACTAGTTCAAAATTTTTTAAAGCTTTCAGGAATTGAAACTAATGTAAACAAAATTCGCCCACCTATTATTACATCTTTTGGTAGTTTGCAGAGCATGCATGAGAAAGAGACATATAGTAAAAAAGTTATATTTATACTATTTACATCTTAAAATAAAATGAGCTCACAATACAATTTACAAATTACTATATAATATATGGGTCATTTTCAAAATTTGCTTACATTTGCTGTCCGGAGGTTAAAAAGACGATTTTGAAGCACAACTTATATTTTAAATTCAATGCGAACAATTATTTTCTGCAGGAAATACCCCAAAAAAAATTCTATAACTCAAAAATTACTGACATTTATTTATTTATTTTTGTATAAGTCTTTAAAAATGAGAATCAAGGCAAAAACGCTTGTGCATTTCCAATTTTCGCAAGTTCAACTATTTTTACTTAATTGTATAAAAAAGTATATGGGTAATTCTACGGACGCGTTTTTTGTGTCCCCAAAGAAAAAATATTCTGTTGAATTCCACACTCATTATATCATTAGTTACCGCTATTTTTATGATTGTAGTGGTAAGGGCCAGACGAAATTTCATCTTTTGGGGGGGTTTATCGATACCAGGGGAAAATGGGTTGCCCAGGGGAGTGACACTATTGGCAGAATTCTGGTTTGATTTACTATTATTTCAATTATTTTTCGGTGTAAAATCAGAGTATGTATTCATTTCTATAAGACCTGCATTCAAAAAATTTTTTTCGCTTTGTAATAAAATAAAAAAAATCAATCTTGAAAGCCCGACATGTTGCATACAAGTCGCACCGCAGATCCTAAATAAAAACACTTCTCGCATTATTAACGTTCATTCAGATTGCTTTCACAGGGGCAATTACGATTAAAAATGAAATAAATTATTTTCATCGAGAAATTTGATCGGAAGGATATAGTTTTCCGATGAAATATTGCTCGGCATATTTTCATCTTGAAATTTGATCGGAAGGATATAGTTTTCCGATGAAATATTGCTCGGCATATTTTCATCTTGAAATTTGATCGGAAGGATATAGTTTTCCGATTTAATATAGCTCGGCTTATTTTCATCGGAAAAGTTGATCGGAAGGATATCACTTTCCGATGAAAAGTAGCTCATCGAAAACCGTGCTCGGATACTGATCGGAACGATGTCATCGTGCGTTGCGGGATCAGTTTACGAGGAGTTCGATGATCGGCCGAGCAAAATCCGATGAGTTCTTGATGCTACTTGGGTTATTTTTATCATGGTACATAGTACATATGAGTGATCCCCAGATTTCTAGTGTATCAATATCATGATCATTTGATAAGCTTTGATTACATTTTTGATTTGAACACATATTAAAGAACTTGAACTTTTACAACAGCTAGAATGTTTTAAACTAACCCACCGGGATTTAAAAAATGAGAATGAGAAAATACATATTGCTATAATTTCCATATTCTAAACATTTTATATATTTATTGGAGGCTATGAGAACTTTATAACACTAGTTATGTTTTAATGAAGCAGTTAAGTGCAATTCAAAAGGTTTACGTACAACAAATTGAAATATAAAAGTATATTGAAGTAACTTCAAGCACAGAAAGATAACTGAAATTTTAAAATAACTCACTGACGAAATGAAAAGTAGCAATTTTTATAAGTAAACAACATATGCAGAACATGCACAATGTGTCAAAATATAAAAGTCGTGTTGTCGCATTAATCCGGCCACCTACGTGATCATATAGGGTAGTACGCATAGTGCAACAATATCAAAAGTACAAAATAGCAAGTCTACAAGTAATTAAGCATGTCAAAAATTAAGGTAAATGAGTACCCAAGTTCGGGGAGAATCCAGTGCGACTCTGAACTTCCCTAAAACAGAATTTTTGAACCCACCGAATTAAGACTTCGCTTCTCCTGCAGTACAAAATTAACATGACGCTAATGATACAAATATTAATTAGAATTTAACGTACTCAAAACTGGCACACAACCCCTATTATACTGGTTACAAAAGAGAAAGTTAGACGGTCTTACCATCTGATGGGTTGAAACAGGAAGTAATCCAATAGTATCCAATTTGAATGTGCACGCGAAAATGTTCACACTAACTTTTGTCGCTAAGTTCCACACACACAAGGATCAAGTATTAGAAGTAAAAGTTCACCGGAATAATCCAATAAATGCACTATGAGAAATTCACAGCAAATTCTTTTATTTTTGACGTAATGCACATATTAATCAATCAAATGCAGGCAATTCTATTTTCATTTGCAGACACAAACTATTCACTTTAAATCGTTGAACATGGAAGAAATTACAAAATCAAAACTGTAAACTCATTACTCAGAACACAGTTCTTTGTGCACATCACGGGTGAGCAACAATATCATCATAAATCAATTTCGTTTCTTTAGCACTACACCCACCATTTTCGGGTTTTCCGCAAAAATCACTGTCATATTTCTAGTTGGTTCTCAACAATACATAGGGCTTCAGATGTTAAATTTCAGGAATATACCCAATCCGAAATCGGACGCTAGCATTCAGCTACGACGAACCGAAATCAAACTTTCACTGCATCTCAAAAGACTTACGATAACGACCCAAGCATTTGGTCTTAATTTATGCTGAACAAATACAATGCGAACGATTTCATGGGCCTATACATTTGCCCCATCATTAAATTAGTGGTTTCATTTCCAAACTAAATCCACTCCAGCTCCATCGCTTGAAAATGGCAAAAACTCAGAGAGCTAAAAAGCCCCTGACCGACAATCACTAGAAACAGAGAAGTTCGTTGCTTTTTAAAATTCACTTGCGAAGAAAACAATATAAACAGACGCAATGCAGAAAAATCACGCCATCTCAAAACCGGCTCAAACAGCACTTAAACCAATCATAAATCAGATTGCATCATAGGATTCAAATGATTTGTGACGTATGCAACGACTTTCATTTCATGAAAAGATATCTTTTTTTGCGGAAGAAATAAAAAGGCAAAACAAAAATCGGAATTCTTGTGGAATGAATAAGAAAATAAAACGAAAAGATAATGGAAAGCTTTTTTCTGAAGTCGAAACCAAACTGAATTAAATGAATACGATTCATTCCACAAGTGTGATTAAAAGACAGCATTGAAATATCAGCATTAAAATAAAATATACATATTTAAGATTAAATAAAATGAGAACACTTTTCGATAAACATGCTAAACATATCGTCTTAACCGGAATTCAGATTAGGCGTCATGCCGCAAAAACTTGAGAGTAATTGAAATTTGTGGTGGGGACTCAAAAAATCACCTAAACACAAGTGCACATTCACTGCGAAATTTCTTCGATCACTCTCCACGACAGTCGCACACAAGAGTTTATCTTCTCATACTGCAAATCGAGGTAATTTTTCATTTTGTTTGATATGGGCAGCGCGTCTATGCCATGGGGTAGCTGAAAGTTGTCTCGAAGCCGATCCTGAATGGCACATCTGGCAAGATGCTCTCCAAGGTCCTTGACAGGATGGTGCATTCGCCCACTCAGCGAAAAGATGGTTGTAGGATTCAGCGAAAGACTTTTTACGTGAGACCTTTCGCAAGTGCTGTGCAGGTACCGTTGGGTAAGGAACAGCTTCAAAGAATGTTGTTACCAGCATGTGAAGGCACTTCCTGCAGCATTCCCTCCGCAGATCGAAGAGCATTCGTTACATATCTCTCGACAATAGGTGTGGAAGGGCGTTGGAACTGGAAAAAAAAAAAAAAAAAAAAAAAAAACCACAAGTAATGCCACAAGTAACCCATCACCAACGTTTTCTTTATCTCTTTTTCTTTTCTTCTCTTGATAGTTCTTTTTCTTTCTGGTGAATGTCATACTTCTCTTGTAGATTTTGCTTCTCTTCACTTTCTGCATTATTGTAGGAACAGCAAAGTTCGCACTGATCTTTCTTTGGAACGAAAAAGCTGATATTATATTCCCTATTAAATATCCTACTGAACATGGTTAGATTTGCAAATGGTTTTCCTAATTTAGCGCACTTATCTTTGTAATCTCTCCAAATGTCTAACCCCCCCCCCCCCGTTGTCCGTTTACCTTGTCGTGGTGGGGGGGCTTGCGGTGTAGTGTGTTCGGGGCGAGCTCTTGGCGGAGTAGTGACCCCCAGTTGCTCAAACCGAAGTTCGGCGAGTAGGGATTTTTTCAACCCTCCTTCCCTCATCACACTTACCAAATTTCGGAACGATCCCAAGCCAAGGTGTGGCGACCGTGCCGATGGCTGTGTGGTACCAGGGCCAAGCGGTATCGCTAACGGGAGGCTTCAGGGCTTGCTGGCGAACCCTGTCGTATGCAGCCTTACCCCTGTGTAGGGGGGCTACGCAGGGGCTCGACCCCACTTTTCCCCCCAGTTCTCCGGTCCGCTCACCCCCCGTTGTCCGTTTACCTTGTCGTGGTGGGGGGGCTTGCGGTGTGGTGTGTTCGGGGCGAGCTCTTGGCGGAGTAGTGACCCCCAGTTGCTCAAACCGAAGTTCGGCGGGTAGGGATTTTTCTCCCTCCTTCCCTCATCACACTTACCAAATTTCGGAACGATCCCAAGCCAAGGTGTGGCGACCGTGCCGATGGCTGTGTGGTACCAGGGCCAAGCGGTATCGCTAACGGGAGGCTTCAGGGTTAGCTGGCGAACCCTGTCGTATGCAGCCTTACCCCTGTGTGGGGGAGCTACGCAGGGGCTCGACCCCGTCTTTTCCCCCCAGTTCTCCGGTCCGCTTATGGATTCAAATACTAAAAACCTTTCTCCCCCTAGAGGGGAGCGTCAGAACGTAATATCTAGTAATGCTAAATTTTTTGTTATAAAACATACCGACCCTGCCTTAAATTTGATGAAAGTCTCTCCATTTATCATAAATAAATCCCTAATACATCAAATTGGTGAATTCAAATCAGTCAAAAAATTACGCAGTGGTGAACTTCTTCTCGAAATCAAGAATCAGAAACAGATTAAACCATTAATGAACTTAAGTCAAATAGGATCCTATCTAGTAACCATTACAGAATATTCTTCTTTGAATTTTTCTCGAGGCATTATCTCAGAGCCTGATCTTCTATATACTCAGGAAAAAGAGATCTTGGATGAAATGAAAGACCAGCACGTAAGTGGAGTCAAAAGAGTTACCATTAAACGTAATGGGGAAACACTACCAACTAAACATGTCATATTAACGTTTAGTTCCCCTGACCTCCCATCACGCGTCAAAGCTGACTATCTCTCTTGTCCAGTTCGGCCATACATTCCAAATCCTTTCCGTTGCTTTAAATGCCAGCGTTACGGACATTCCAAGCTATCATGCCGTGGTACAGCTACTTGTGCCAGATGTGCAGAGCCCGGCCACGATAGCAATGAATGTACGAAGGAATTTAAATGTGCCAACTGCAAGGGAGATCATCCTTCTTACTCTAGAAAATGCGCTAAATGGATCCTTGAGAAAGAAATTCAAGTAGTAAAAACGACGCAAAATATACCATATCCAGAGGCAAGAAAAATCGTTGACTCTCGCACTCCAGCTACAGGACTATCTTATGCCGCTGCTGTAAGAAAAGTATTTAAAACTTCCAGCACACAAACAGAAACTGAAACTAATGATAAGCAAACTAGTAAAGTCAAACTTCAAAATAAACAAACCGATAGCACAAAATCTCCCCCGAAAAAACTAAATGATAGCAAAGAGACACAAATGATAAATACAAAATCTGCTGAATCAATTTTTACAAATATTCCAATTAAACAAACTGCTAAGAAATGTACTGAAAATAAAAAGAAAATTATACAAGCGCGCGCCAAAATTGGAGCTACCTCTAAACAGAGGCCTCCAAGAAATTTTAATTTCAAAAAAGAGGACTTTTTGCTCCCTAACAGGTTTTCAAAACTAAATAAAACTTCTCATGAGAAGGTTGCTTTCCCTCACGACGAAGTTGAAGATGTTCAATTTGAAGAACTTCCGCCATCCGATGATGAAGGATGAACGGACGCTCATGCCTCATGAGCTGCTCTTCTTTACTTTGGCCGTTCTCTCTCCTTTTTCTTCCCATGGCCCTGAGCATTCTATCTTTTAATTGTCAAAGTTACTCGTATAATGTCACGGACGTCAAAGATCTTGTCGAATATCACCAACCGGCCATTTTCTGTCTGCAAGAGACATTCTTGTCACCTACTGATAGACCGAGTATGAAAGGTTTTGAAATGTACCGCAAGGACTGCCTGACAGGAGACCGTCGTTGTGGAGGAGTGGCGATGCTAATCTCCACTGATTACGCATCTAGCCAACTCAGTATCAACACGTCCCTCCAGGCAGTAGCTGCGCGTGTTCACCTTCACTCGCTAGTCACAGTCTGTTCGGTGTATATTCCACCTTCTTATGATTTGAGAAGCTTGGAATTGCAGACATTGATCGATCAACTCCCGTCCCCATTTCTCATCTTGGGAGATTTCAATGGCCACAATCCTGTCTGGGGGAGTCCAGACACAAACAGTAGAGGATTGATAATAGAAAATTTTATTGGTGACAACGATCTATGCGTTCTTAACAACGGTGAAAATACATATTTCCATCTTCCTACGCAGACTTACCATGCCATCGATTTGTCAATATGCTCACCTTCGCTTCTGCCACACTGGGACTTCGAGGTGGAAGATGGTCTCTACACAAGTGGCCACTTCCCGATCAAGTTAACCTTTGCTGGACGCTGCAGCCAAAATGAGCAGCAGCAAGCCCGTTTTCGCCTTGATCGAGCTGATTGGACAGCATTTACCCAGTTGGCAGAAATAACATCGGAAATAGTGAATGAAACTGACATTGATGTAGCAGTAAGCCGAGTAACTGACATTATCTTATATGCAGCCAACGCTACTATACCAAGAATCACTAGAGCTAAGATTAAGTATCCTAAACCCTGGTGGAACGCTCTTTGCCAGGAAACTCATAAAAATCAGAAAAAGGCTTGGAGCAAATTTCGTCGATATCCGACCAGAGATAATTTAGTGGCACTCAAAAGAGCTCGTGCTGAAGCTCGGAGGATTCGGCGAAAAAGCCAGCGGGACTCGTGGCAATCGTATGTCAGCACAATCACGACGTCCACTCCATCTAAAACCGTATGGAATAAAATTAAGAAAATCGCTGGAAATTATAGAACAAGCTGTGCTCCTATTCTAGAGAAATATGGGCAAACAATATCTGATCTTAAAGAAGTTGCTGATTACCTGGGGACTCACTTGGCAGAAGTCTCCAGGGCAAATAGTTATAGTTATAAATTTCTAGCTTTTAAATCGCTGAAAGAGCGAAAAATACTTAAATTTCAAACTAATTACTATGAAACATACAACTTAGATTTTACACTCAAAGAATTAATCACAGCTTTACAAAAAACCGAAAATACTTCACCCGGTCCTGACGAAATTCACAACTTGATGTTAAAAAAATTAAGTTTACCTTCGTTACAGAATATTCTCTTCCTTTTTAATAGAATTTGGTCTGAACACTCTTTCCCGAAACTCTGGACTGAAGCAATTATAGTTCCGTTACTGAAATCCAATAAAAACCCCAGTCAACCTGAAAGTTATAGACCAATAGCCTTAACTAGTTGCTTTTGTAAGCTGATGGAGCGGATGGTCAACGCTAGACTAATGTACGTTTTGGAGTCGAATCATTTATTAGCTTCACACCAAAGTGGATTCAGGCGTGGCAGGTGCACCATCGACAACCTTTTACTTTTGGAAACATCGATAAGGGAAGCATTTTTGAGAAGAAAACATCTGGTGAGCGTATTCTTCGATTTGGAAAAGGCATATGACCGTACCTGGAGATATGGGATCCTCAAAACCATACATGAGTATGGATTACGAGGCAATCTACCCATCTTTATCTCCAATTTTCTAAAACATCGGTATTTTCGTGTACGAGTCAAATCCATCCTATCGGATACCTTCATCCAAGAAGAAGGTGTACCTCAAGGAAGTGTACTGAGCGTCACTCTCTTTCTAATTGCAATTAATAGTTTACATGAACAATTGCCCCCCGCTGTCAAGGGTACTATGTTCGTTGACGATTTTCAGATCTTTTTCTCGTCTTCGAGCATGAGTATCATTGAAAGACAGCTTCAAATAGCCATCAATAAAGTCTCAAAATGGGCTCTGGAAAATGGATTTTCATTCTCAGCACAAAAAACATTCTGTATACATTTCTGTCGCAAAAGGGGCTTTCAGCCAGATCCAAACCTACTCATGAATAATCAACCAATTACTGTAAGAGATCAAGGAAAATTCCTTGGCCTCACCCTTGATAATAAACTTAAATTTATACCACATATTCAAGAATTAAAAAAGAAATGTACATTAAAATTGAATATTCTTAAAGTCTTGGCTAACACTTCTTGGGGTGCCGATACAGAGTCCATGCTAAGAATCTACAGGGCTCTAATACGCTCAAAACTTGATTACGGTTGTCAAATTTATGGTTCCACCGCCAAAAGTTATCTTAAATCTCTGGATCCTATACATAACCAGGCCTTGCGCATTTGCACAGGTGCCTTTCGGACGTCACCTATCAAAAGCCTGCATATAGTATCACACGAACCTTCACTTATCAATAGAAGACTGAAACTCTCACTAAACTTTTATTTCAAAATCAAACCAAATACGAACCATCCGTTGCATTTACATATTTTCCACCCGTCAAATACTGATTTGTTTTTACGCCGTCCTTCGGTCACCCCAACATTTGGGATCCGAATGAGACAGGCGCTCACTTCTCTGCAGATGTCAGATTATGATACATACTACTCACCAGAAACTATTGAACCATGGAATGAAATAAACTTCTCTGTTATTCCTGATTTTGTCAAATTTAAAAAAGACACCACAGCTTCTTCGGTATATCAACAAATATATTATGAAGTGAAACAAAAGTATCCGTTACATAATGAAGTTTTTATCGACGGATCGAAAACCAACGATCACGTCGGCTTCGCTGCAGTAATTAACGGCCATATTATCTCACAACAATTAAATGCCTCTTGCTCTGTTTTCACCTCCGAAATAAAAGCCATATCTACGGCCTTACAATCAATATCAGAATCAAACCACAAAAAGTGGATAATATACAGAGACTCCAAAAGTTCACTAGACGCTATCACAAACTGCAACAACAATAGCCACTCTTTAGTTATACAAACTTTCCACCTATATAACAGTCTTAAACATAATAATTTTGAACTTTTATTTTGCTGGATACCGGGTCATGTTGGTATTAGTGGCAATGAGGCAGCAGATATTGCTGCCAGGGCTTCTAGTTCCAGAGAAGAAGATCTCGTACCGTTTGAAGATATTAAAAATAACGTTACAGACTGCCTTAACAACTATTGGCAGCGTGACTGGGATGGAGAAACGCATAATAAATTGCACTCCATCCAGCCACTGACCAAAGGTTTTAAATCCCTAAGGACAAAAAGAAGGGACCAAGTCATATTGTCCCGTCTTCGCATTGGTCACACCAGATTTACTCATAAATATCTTCTTTGCCACGAACCTACACCTATATGTCGCAGCTGTAATGTAAACCAGACAGTGTTGCATATCTTATGTAACTGCCCAAATTTTAATCTTATACGTTTTAAACATTTTAATAATTTTTACCCATCTTTGACGGAATTACTTGGGAATACACCCCATCCTAATTTGTTTCACTTTTTACATGACATTGGTTTTATTTCTCTAATTTAGTGTTTTTATCTGTGTCATTTTGTTGGTTTCGTCTTTCTTTCGTTATATATTTCTGGTTTTTATGTGTCTGATTTTTATGTGTCTGATTTTAAAATAAAAAAAAAAGTCATATGTTATTATTGTTTGTTATACATTTCTGTTTTTAATCTGTCACTTGACAGTTCTTGCTTTCGTCTTACCATTTGTAATTTTAAACTTTGTATGTGTCTTGTACTGAAATGTTTTTAAAATTTAAAGGTTTTATGTACATTGTATTTTAGAGATTTTCGCTAACATCTCTTCATCTTTTAAATAAAACCATCGTTTGGCGCAGTATAGCCTAATAAGGCTCTTGCGCCAATAAAATCAATACAACCAACCAACCAATCGGGTCCGCTCATGGATACACAAGAAATAAACTCTTCTCACCCTAGTGGGGAGCGTCAGATTAATATGAATTTTGCTGCAAAGTTTTTTATCATAAAACGTACCGATCCAACAGTTAATTTCACTAAAGTTTCCCCTTTTCTTATCAATAAAGCATTAATATATTTAATAGGAGAGGTTCAATCGGTCAAAAAATTAAAAAACGGCGAACTCTTGGCTGAAATCAAAGATTCAAAACAAATTAAATCCATTCTTTCCGTAAAACAAATAGGCTCTTTTCTAGTCACAGTAACACCACACTCCACGTTAAATTTTTCGAGAGGAGTAATTTCAGAGCCAGACCTTCTATATACGTCTGAGAAGGAAATACTGGAGGAGATGCAAGATCAGTACGTCACTGGAGTGAAGAGAATTACCATCAAGCGTGATGGCGAGGTAGCGCCAACTAAACATGTCATTTTGACCTTTAGTAAACCAGATCTTCCTCCACGTGTTAAAGCGGGCTATCTTTCCTGCCCAGTTAGACCTTATGTACCGAATCCGCTCCGGTGTTTCAAATGCCAGCGGTTCGGTCATTCAAAGCTTTCGTGCCGTGGTACAGATACATGTGCCAGATGAGCTGAGGCGGGCCACGACAGCAATGAATGTACTAAAAACTACAAATGCGTCAACTGTAAAGGAGATCATCCATCATACTCCAGGAAATGCTCGAAATGGCTCTCAGAGAAAAATTCAAGTGGTCAAAACAACGCAGAAAATATCTTATCCAGAAGCTAGGAAACTAGTTGATTCTCGCACACCTACAATAGGACTTTCCTATTCCGCAGCAGTTAAAAAAAGTCTTAAAAACAGCAAGTAATCAAACAGACTCTCAAATTAGCCACATAACGAAAAATAAGACACCTAACTCTCCTAAAAGATCAAATACTCAGCACCATGTTTCTGAGTCGCCACAACAAAAATACCTCGAAAATAAATTAGAAACTGCACGAAAACCCAGTACAAGTATCACAACTCCATTAACTTTAAACAAATTAAATGATCAAAACCAAAAGAAAACGGTCAAAAACAAGAAATTAATTCGATCTCGTGCGAAAATTGGGGTAGCTAATAAACAGAGGCCCCCAAATTACTACAGTTTTAAGAAAGAGGACTTCTTGCTTGACAGCAAGCAAGTAACATTGACTAAATCTCTTCATAAGAAAGTTGTTCCCCCTCTAGAGGAAACTGATGATGTTGAATTCAAAGAACTTCCGCCGTCTGAAGATGAAGGATGGACGGACGTCCCTGCTTCTTGAGCTGCTTCTCTTTCTGCTGGCCTTTTTTCTCTTCCTTTTTTCTCATGGCCTTGAGCATTCTTTCGTGGAATTGTCAGAGTTACTCACGTAATGTCACGGATGTCAAAGATCTTGTTGAAATTCACCAACCGGCCATTTTCTGTCTGCAAGAGACATTCTTGTCCCATACAGACAGACCGAGACTGAAAGGTTTTGAAATCTACCGCAAGGACTGTCTGACAGGAGACCGTCGTTGTGGAGGAGTGGCGATGCTAATCTCTACTGATTACGCATCTAGCCAGCTCAGTATCAACACGTCCCTCCAGGCAGTAGCTGCTCGTGTACACCTTCAATCGCTGGTCACAGTCTGTTCTGTATATATTCCACCTTCTTATGAACTGAGAGGCGTGGAATTGCAGACATTGATTGAACAACTTCCTTCCCCATTTATCATCTTAGGGGATTTAAATGGCCACAATCCTCTCTGGGGGAGTCCTGACTCCAACAGTAGAGGTTTGACGGTAGAAGATATAGTTACTGACAATGATCTTTGCATTCTTAACAACGGTGAAAATACTTATTTCCACCTTCCGACGCAGACTTACCATGCCATCGATTTGTCTATATGCTCACCTTCGCTTCTGCCACACTGGGATTTCGAGGTGGAAGGTGGTCTCTACACCAGTGGCCACTTCCCGATCAAGTTAACATTTACTGGACGCTGCGGCTATAATGAGCAGCAGCAAGCCCGTTATCGCCTTGATCGAGCAGATTGGGCAGCATTTACCCAGTTGGCAGAAATAACATCGGAAGTAGTGAACGAAACTGACATTGATGTAGCGGTAAGCCGAGTAACTGACATTATCTTAAATGCAGCGAATGCTGCTATTCCAAGAACCACGAAGGGTAGGATCAAATTTCCTAAACCTTGGTGGAACTCAGAATGTAGAGAAGCCCAAAAGAATCAGAGAAAAGCTTGGAGCAAATTCCGTCGGTATCCGACCACACAAAATCTTGTGGCACTGAAGCGAGCGCGTGCTGAAGCTCGGAGGATACGACGGAAGAGCCAGCGAGAATCGTGGCAAAAATATGTCAGCACAATTACTACGTCCACCCCATCCAAGACCGTCTGGGGCAAAATTAAAAAAAATTGCTGGGAATTATACAACATCCTGTGCTCCGATTCTACAGAAAAATGGGCGAACTTTATCAGACCTTAAAGAAGTAGCTGGCTGCTTGGGGACTCATTTGGCAGAAGTCTCCAGTGCTGGCAATTATAACACAAAATTTTTAGCTATGAAAACCCTTAAGGAACGAAAAATCCTTAGTTTTAACACAAATGTTTTAAATTCATATAATCATAATTTTACTTTTAAAGAACTTGTTGCTGCGTTGAAAAAAACTCGCAATACTTCACCAGGACCGGACGCAATTCATAATAGCATGTTAAAAAATCTGAGTGAAACCTCCTTAAAAAATATACTGCACCTTTTTAACAGAATATGGGCTGAACAACGTTTTCCAACAACCTGGACTAAAGCAACAATCATACCCTTATTAAAACCTAATAAAAAACCTGACCAACCCGAAAGCTACAGACCCATAGCTCTTACAAGTTGCCTTTGTAAATTAATGGAGCGAATGGTTAATGCCAGACTGATCTTTATTCTGGAATCCAATTATCTGTTATCTTCCTATCAAAGTGGATTCAGGCGTGGCAGGAGCACAATTGACTACTTGCTACTCCTTGAAACATCAATTGGAGAAGCATTTCTTAAACGAAAACATCTTGTTAGCGTATTCTTCGACATGGAAAAAGCATATGACCGTACCTGGAGACATGGGATTCTCAAAACCCTGTACGAGTACGGGTTGCGAGGTAATTTGCCCATTTTTATATCCAATTTTCTTAGACAAGAGATCTTTTCGGGTACGTGTCAAGTCTGTTCTGTCGGATACCTTCATTCAAGAAGGTGTACCCCAAGGAAGTGTGTTGAGCGTAACTCTTTTCGTAATTGCAATCAATAGCTTAATCGATCAATTGCCGCCCGCTGTCAAAGGTACCATGTTCGTAGACGACTTCCAAATATCTTTCTCGTCAGCGAGCATGAGTATTGTCGAACGTCAACTTCAAATTGCAGTAAATAAAGTCTCACAATGGGCGGAGGAAAATGGCTTCACCTTCTCCTCACAAAAAACTGTTTGTATACATTTTTGCCGTAAAAGAGGTCTTCACCCGGACCCAAACCTACTCATTAATAACCAACTGATATCTGTGAAAGAAAGAGGAAAATTCCTAGGTATCACACTCGACAGTAAACTTAAATTGTTGCCGCACATACAAGAGTTACGAAAGAAATGCTTATTAAAAATGAATATCCTTAAAGTCTTAGCAAACACTTCTTGGGGTGCTGATACAGAGTCCCTGTTAAGAATCTACAGGGCTCTGATACGCTCAAAATTAGATTATGGATGTCAAGTTTATGGCTCTGCTGCCAAAAGCTATCTTAAAATCCTGGATCCGGTACATAACCAGGCTCTGCGAATATGTACAGGGGCGTTCCGAACTTCTCCGATCAATAGCCTGCATGTTATAACGCATGAACCTTCTCTAAAAATTAGACGTCTTAAACTTTCTTTAATTTTTTACTTTAAAATAAAGCCTGACACAAATCATCCTTTACATCTGTATATTTTTCATCCATCAAATGAAGACTTATTTCTTCACCGTCCGTCGGTTACCCCCACATTTGGGATCCGAATGCGTCAGATGGGCAATTCCACGATAAGGTCAACCAGATGGTAAAATTTTCAAAATTAATATTTCTAAACAAACAAGGTATCATTTTAAAGGTAAAGAGTTGTATATTTTGAAATTCATGTCTAAATTTTGATAACTTAAGTTTTAACTAAGTTACAAGAGGTCAAACTAAGGTCAACATCCAGAGCGTTTTCAAACTACATTTGACGACTCTCAAAGAAGCTCTGTTTTTTCCAAAATATACATACTAAAATTATGAATTAAGACGAATAACTATTTACATATTCAATGTACAACAGGTGATGTTGCAAAAATGTGTGAGAATATAATTCATTTTGATTTGTGACAGAATTCTCATGGGGCACATTAAGTGTTTTACGTCCGACACCAAAATGTACGATTAATTATGCTGGGCCAATAATTTTAAAGCTACATACATCTAACTTTGTATGCAAAGTAAGATCTTTGGTCTCATTGATGTAACCTATTAACATTTTGTGACAAGTATATATTTTCAATTAAAATCTAGGTGTCGGACGTAAAGAATTTTTTTACGTCCGACACCGTTTACGTCCGACACTGTTACATTCCTTATATAACACTTGTTTACAACTGTGATTCTCCATATTTTGCTTTCAATTACAAAGTTAAAACGAAGCATGATTAAAAAAAAATGATAATTTTGACTTTACTGTGCATACATATACTTTAAATTTACTTATTAAATAGTAAATTTTGTTTCAGAATAATGCTTTAAAAGTTTTTTTTCTCCTCATGAGACATTTATATTAAGACACTTACAATGCATCTGAGTTGTTCTGGGAACTCTTGAATTAATAAAAAGTGCATATACATATTATTGCTTTGAAAAGAACAGCAACCCAACTTTTAAGTATTCATCTAAAGTTTTAAAGGCTAGATCATCACAACACAACCTGTATTCTATTTCGCAAAGAGTCAGAATACATGGATTTCGTAGTAGTATTTGTACAAGTGGATGCTTGCATTTTTTATCAGTGTACTGATTAATATTCATATTTTCTGGTTGATGGTGGTTGATGCCATAGGAGGCACTGTGAAAAAATCGTTCGGCACCGCGTTAAAGCAGGAAAAATGACGGTGACAAAAGCGGAGCAATTTTCTCAAGTTTCAGCACTTTTAAATCCAAATATGCACATAAAGTATATTCCAGCAAAAGATATACACATAGATACAAAGCATTTGCATCATCACTGGAAAGCTGTTTCAATTCCAGGATCGAAGAATCTGCAGATCTTGATACAGTAAACATCAATGACTGGGTTGTGGTAACGCATGATGCCATACTTTGTCTTGGATGTATCACCAAAAAAATTACATTGTAGTATCAGTTATGCATAGTTCAAAAGGTTATTTTAAATGGCCAAGAACTGAGGACAAAATATTTTACAAATTACGGGACATTATAAACGTATTCGTCCTCCGATCCCAACAGGAAAAAGGGGGCAGTTTAAATTTGATGAACCCTTGTAAATGTTAAAAAATAATATGTGTGACCTAGGAATAAAATTTAAGCTAATTTTCTTATTTAAAACTGTAAACATTGCATTTAAGAACAACGGTTTAGGTCCAATTCGAAGAGTTTACGTCCGACACCGCAAATTTACGTCCGACACCAAGGTAAAAGTAGTTCCAAGTTCATTTTATTCAAAACAATATCATTAAAAAACTGTAAAATATGCTTTAATCATAAGTATACTATCGATCTTAGCTGTTTTTGAAATTAAAAGGTAAGCCAATTCGCAGAGTTTCAGTAAATTTTAAGTGAATCTCCAATTTTACTATTTGTGCGTTTACGTCCGACACCAACTCTTTAAATCTTCTTAATTTCTATTTAAGAGATCTATTTTAAAAAACTAACATGATTTTTTATTCATTATGATGTAGCGAGTATTTTGAATACCTACTTAATCATTTCTATTCAGTTTATATTTGATAAATGGAACTAAAACTAAAAAATATTTCTTCGTTTTTTACGTCCGACACCATGGAATTGCCCAGATGCTCTCAAAACTGCAGCTTCCAGATTTCAAAACTTACAACACAATAGAGCCCATTGAACCTTGGAGTGAAATAATAGTTCCTACAATCCAAGACCTCGTTAAATTCCCCAAAGAAACCACACCCAACACAGTATATCAACAAATATTTCATGATATTAAAAGTAAATATTCAGAGTACAAAGAAATTTACACCGACGGATCAAAGTCAAACAATCATGTTGGCTTTGCCACAATAATAGACGGTCAAATTATTGCAGAAAAATTAAATTCATCCTGTTCAGTATTTTCCTCAGAAATAAAAGCAATATTTGTCACTCTACAATCAAAACCATTAAAAGTTTGTAATCTACCCTGACTCGAAAAGTTCAGTTGAAGCCATTTATCACTGCAATAACAATAGCCACCCTACAGTTATTCAAACTTACAATTTATACAAAAGTCTACTGCAAAATAATTTTCAGGTTCTATTTTGCTGGGTACCTGGTCATGCGGGAATTCCAGGCAATGAAGCAGTTGATGCAGCCGCCAAAGCTGCAAGTACCCTGGTCGATGCTCGAGTTCCCTTCGACGACATTAAAAATGCCATTTGTGTATGCCTTGACAATCATTGGCAGCTGGATTGGAGTGGGGAAACCCAAAATAAATTACACTTCATCCAGCCATCTAC
The DNA here is from genome assembly GCA_038373865.1 of Uloborus plumipes. Taxonomy (NCBI): domain Eukaryota; kingdom Metazoa; phylum Arthropoda; class Arachnida; order Araneae; family Uloboridae; genus Uloborus; species Uloborus plumipes. Next base: position 6,672 of record JAXGGA010017065.1, on the reverse strand, counting down.
GAAGGGTTTCAGATATCTAAAGAGCACTAGGAGGGAACAAGTTATAATAAATCGTCTTCGCATTGGCCATACCAGGTTCACCCATAAATATATCTTATGCCGAGAACCAGCTCCGATATGCAACAACTGTAATGTAACACAGACAGTGCTCCATATTCTAAGTATCTGCCCAAATTTTAATCACATACGTCTAAAATTTTTTAATCCTTTTCATCCGTCATTAAAAGAGCTGCTAGGGGACATACCTCATCAAAATCTTCAACCCTTTCTTCAGGAGATTGGTTTCTCCTTTTTAATTTAATGTTTGTATTGCGTCGGTCCAGTTTCCGACAATGTCTCAGTTTTTCGTTCGTGTTTGTTCTTTTACCTACTTGACAAATAACTTTACAGTTAATTGTTTTAACCATATTTTAGTAATTTTACAATTCGTATACATGTATGATTTGGTTTTAAGTTTTAACGTATTCTAAGATCTATTTTACATTTCTACATTTTTATTGATGTTAAATATTTTAAGTAAACCATCGTTTGGCGCAGTATAGCCCATAAGGGCTCTTGTGCCACAAAATCCAAATAAACCAACCAAATGTCTGAAAGGGATCGAACACCAATGTATTCTCTGGTAGTTTGAGCTCGTAGAAAATGAGACTCAATTTTTGGTATTGAATTAATGTGGTTTCTGAAACCTTGCTTTATTTGGGGGTCAACACAGTTCCTAGGGGGATTTGATCGCCTTATATCACGTTCGACTACTCCGCACAGGTCTATTTTGGAAAGGACTGTTCTGATTGGCCGATCATTAATGTCTAACGTTGCTTTGAAAAACGTTCTCCATACTCTGATCCGTTCATTACAAATATCAAGGTAGAATGCTTGGTTGCAGCTTCTGTATCCTTGAGTACACGAATATCGTTATTTTGGTTTAATATCGAACATACATCCAGCAAGGAAACATCTTTGCTTCTGACAATCAGCCAGTGACCAGCAATTATTAAAAATCATTTGTCTCTGATTACTATCGAATCTGGTTGAACATTTAAGTCTGCATTTTTCCCCGCAAGGAGGTCGCACTTTTCTTTCAGAAATTATTTTTTTTTTTGATTTTGATGTGTAACATTTTCCACTATTTCTAAGTATTTTTGCCTGTTGCCCTTCCATTCTTCGGTGTTTGATATTCTTTTCTTTCCCCTCTTTATGTTTTTATCATCATTTTCAACCTGATTTCCAGCGATAGATGTTGAACTAATCAAATTCGAAGGGACACGTAGTGAGGGATCTTTTTGAGTATCATCCGCAATTCTTTCTCCATCATTGCTTGGATAAATCACAATATTTTCCACAAACCTTCCTTATTATTTTGAGACTTTTAGGTCTCAAAGCAGATGATCCAAAATTAGGTGTGGTTGGACCCTGGGTGTTGCAGTCATTCTGTATAATAGTCTAAAAAAATTCTTCGTTTAATTCTTTGCAGCTGGAATGCAAAGGAAAAATAAAATTACAGGTTGGCAGCATAGATCTTAAAAGGAATAGATGAACCATTCTCCCCCACGCAGTGTATTTCGCCCAGGGAAAGTGGGGTCAACATGATTCTTTTTTTTTTAAGTACTAATTTTCAATCCGTCTTTTTTTAACCTTTTTTAAAAAATGTTTGACGCAACTATCTTAAAATGTTTGACGCTCTGAACTCTTCCATACCATAACTCAATAGGACTTTTGACCCTTTTACCCATAGGAGTTCGATTTCTTACATCGTCGCTTTGGAAGAACAACGCTGCAACTCATAAAAGCCCATTTTTCAGGAGAGCAATTTTTAACTTTTTAGAAACTAACTTCTATCGCGCTTGTGCTAAAACTATTGCGACTATTTTTATGAAACTAGCATTAAAAAAAACCGCATTTTAATCTCTTTTCTAATGTAGCATGATTGACTTCAATGGCATTTTAACTAATGACGTAATTTTAATTTGACGGATATTTTTTTTTATAATGACGGATATTTTTGACACTTTTGAGTTGTAAACATGTTCATCATAAAGAGCGATTTTTTCTGAACAAAATGATATAAAAATGTCATTTTTCGATTTTTTTGAGTTGCAGCGTTGTTCTTCCAAAGCGACGACATGTACGTAATGAAATAGCGTTTCAAGCCAAAATTTTTTAAGTAACTTAGATTCTATCAACATTGCACGAACTGCATCCATTGCGTAACCATTAAAGCTTTCTGCAAATGGATTCATTTCAGGTGTCATTATCACAGTTCTTTCATGATTAATCCCTCTTTCTTCTAGAAATTTCCTAAACTCCTTGTGACAATATTCCAACCCATTATCACTGCGAACACATTTTAATTTACAGTCAGTTTATTTTTCTGCAAATGAAAGAAATATTTTAAACTTTGAAAATATTTCTGACTTTGATGTAAAGTTTTAATCTAACGATAAAGAAGCACAAATATACAGGTATACTGCAGACACGTGTTTCGGGGCTACAAAAAACACCTTTTTCAATGCATGAAGTGTGAGCTTTAGGATGAAGAATCATCCGATGAAAGCAACACGGAGGAACAAAAGACAGTAAAAACAGCAGAAACTGGATATTAACAAAACAAACAAGACAATGCTTAGAGCCGAAATTTATTACATGGGCGATTCTCTGTAAACTCGTCATTTTTCATACGAAATCTGTCCGGGCACGGTTTTTTGAAATGTTCGTATATGAATAATACTATTGCTCAGAAAATGAATATTATACTTTGGTTTGAAAGAGGGCCAATTGAAATTTGTGTTTTTCTAATATCATGGTAGGGGGTAAGTCCCCCGCCTAGTATAACTAGGCAGGGGACTGTGCCAGGTGACTGTATTTTTGCTCTTTGTTGCGTAATATCTGCAAAACTATTGGAACATAATTAGTTACGAGACTACCTATAAATTTAGGCAGAAATCTTGGTCATAACTAATGTTTTATAATTAACTTAATTGAAATTAATAAAATCACTTCCCAGAGGACTGTTTTCGCAACGACCCTGATGCATACTTTCATCCCAAATGTGGCTCTCAAACTAAGCAAAGTAGCGTTTCAACACCGCTCTCGGCGATTTCGGCAAATTCAGACTGATTACTTTAAACTTCATGCCAAAAAGATTTTGCAAAAGTTATAGATTTTTCGTATTACAGCTTTGAATTTGTTGCAGGGGACTGTTTGAAAAAAACTCCGGACAGAATTTACATGACAATTTTAAGCTTTTGAAATACGTAATTATACCTTATTTCATAAGAAAACTATAGCTTCATTGTTCTATTTTTAGATATTAATTGCCAAATTTATGTAGTGTTAATCGGTTTTTTGAAATACTATCTTTAACAGTTAGACTATGGGATTGGGACAGCCAGGAGACTGTTTTTCGTGCGTAGTTAAATTCTAGAAAAAAAAATTAAATTGTTATCACTCCAAATACAATTGAGCCACAAAGTATTGATGCTTTACTTGTATTAAGAGCGATAATTACTTTATTACAATTTATTATTTTTAAAATACTCAGTCCGGACAGCCAATTACCAGTTAACAGAGAATCGCCCCACATGAAAACATCAAGAAAAAACCGTTAAGAAATAAATTTCCAAAAAATCCGAAAGATAACAAACATTGTCAAATGAATGAAACCACTTATGAATAATTGGGCAATAGATTTGCAAGTAGGAAAATTATGTACCGAAGTAATAGTAACACACGGAAAAACAGCAGAACGTGATCTAACTTACCTTTTGCCAATTTTTCACAGTTTTTATTGCTCCTCCTGTGACATTCAGTTTTTCCGCCAATTTTTCCCAATCTTTTTGCCTTTGAACGTTGGAATACTCATTTGTTATTTTCCCTCCATTTCTTCAACAATTACGTTTATTTGTCCTTTCTTGACTCTGATATTTTTGGGGGCAGACATATTTACGACAAACAAAGCACATGTGGTCATTTGGCTCTCCACTGTTTGTGTGAGAACGCCGAAGTAGAAACTATCATTTGTTTTTTTGATCGTTCTCCCATTGGATTCACTTTAAACATATTTTGTTTAGCATTTCCTTGCACTAATTGACATGAAACTTCTTTTAAGCATTTTTCCAGATTCTCTGGAATCAATCTCGAACCTCTACTTTTTTTTTCGCCTAATGTTTATCTAATATCTTATTGATGCTTGTCACACTTTTGGCCAAAGATGCCTCATTCGCACGGTATATTACATTAAGATCACGTCTATTCAGTTCGCTGGCAATATCGATGTCATCCAGCACAACTACCAATTTATTATGACATACATGGAATTCACCCTGAAACATACGTCGACTAAGATTTAATTGGTTATTCAAGCTTTTTTAGTTATAGGATGGTGATGCAACTCTTCAAAAAAATTAAGTTCATCGATACACTCTTGTCGTAATAATTCATGTCCAAAACTCGGAAAAACAGTCGCGTAAAAATGTTCAAGCGTGAGTTCCAAGTTTTTGCTTAAGAAGAAGCTTTCAACTTACTTAAAAAAATACAAATCTCGGTAAAATGGCAAGACTTTCTGGAGAAATATAAGGAGCAACCTATGTGGAATAATGAAACTTAATAGAAATAAAATTGCTTTAAAAATATAAACGTACTCACCAGAATTCGGAAGTCAAGTTATTAACTTTCTGTTGGATTTCGTCATGCGAGCGGTGAAATCTGTGAAAGAACATTTCACCTATCATCCTTTCGTAAATTACTCTATTTCTTTTGTTCCTATGCAGATCTGCGTGCGAAGATTTCCATACATTTATTAACAGTTATTTCTTCGTCACTCCAGTTCTTTCTGCGATTTTTCCTGTTAGAAGCACTAGTCAAAGTTTCGCCGTGAGCCATGTTATTTACGAAACAAAACTTGTTTAAGGCTCGATTGCAAGTGTAACGCTCGCAGCCCACTCGCTCGTAAGTGATATAATAATAAATAATAAATCCAATAAATCTCACAAGTAATAATGTGACCCCCTCGTCGATTTGGTCATCAGGAATTCTTCTCTTGTAAAATTGTACAGCTAATCCCGAGCCTGCCCCCAAGAAGAATAAAAAAAACACTGTCAGGTATAATTGCCCATGAAATGAATAAATAAGAATAAATGAAGAGTTAGCTAATGAGGTATAAAACTTATGGTGTTTCTCTTCAAAAGGTGAGACAAATATTTAAGGAATAGCATGCATGTATTGCAAGAATTAATGCAGTACTTACGTATGAAATGTCCAGCTCCTCGCCGACAATTCCATGTATATAGCTTTCGCCAATGAGGCCAAGCACTCGATCTTCCAACGGTGTCAGGGAAATTTCCTGGCCACGGGACCCTCCATTCTTCTCTCTAGCCTCCCTAATTTTTACGGCTTTACTTCGAATCCGGTACTTAAGGTCGATCCACTGATTTTTAACTTGGTCGGATGATCGGTGGACTCCCATCGCTCGAGAGGACACTACCTCCGCTATTGACGTCTAAGCCTTTTTTTGTTCTTCAGGTGTTTCACACTCAGATCCAAATTCGCCAGTAACCAAAAACCGGTACTTAAGGTCGATCCACTGATTTTTAACTTGGTCGGATGATCGGTGGACTCCCATCGCTCGAGAGGACACTACCTCCGCTATTGACGTCTAAGCCTTTTTTTTGTTCTTCAGGTGTTTCACACTCAGATCTAAATTCGCCAGTAACCAAAAACCGTTTCTCCGTCAGACACGAAATTAACGCTTCCAATTCAGCTGCGCTAAAATTTGGAGCCCTTGGCACCTTAAAAGTTCGGATTGAAGACATGATGGTGACACAAGACAAATTGTGAACTTTCAAATCGAGAGCACGTGAGACGAAAAAAACAAGATTGTTTACTCAGTTAAGGTTACAGTCACTTCGCTCTCATTGGCTGAGAGTTGTTTTTATCGGTTAGGACTTCCGAGCAGTCGAGAGCTCACGTCACGATTTGCTACGATCTTATTACACATGCATTAGGTACGAATCGCAGCTCACTCGCAAATATTTGCGACTTGCAAGTTGTGATGGGTGTTTCACTTGCATTCGGGCGTAAAGCAGTTGAGAGAGTTTCCCGAACACTCTTAAGCTTAACCCGCTTCGAACGAAGTTAAACCATCACGTAATCAAAACTCATTAACAAGCGCAGTGTTAACAGGGCTTTACTCTATAAGAAAAAAAGCGAGGAAATTTTACGGAGGACAATATTAGGCGATTGCAGACCGATTGCAGATTCACGAAAAGCGATCGGGTATAACGCTCCGGATGTGAATACAATGAAGACAGCAATTACGGCTTCTCTGCAGCATTGTATGTCAATGGACAAATCTCCACAACATTCAAAATGCTCCAAAGGAACCGCATCCCGGTGTTTCTTTCAGAGAGCCATAGTAAACCAAGTTGTTCCACCGAAACATTCTTTCATGAAAACATACCTGGGTGAATCGGTCGTGGAGAAGATACTTCCTTTGTATCAGCGATTCATGTCGAATGATTTATTAGAAAGATGTACCTTTGGTGCGACACAAAATGCCAATAAGAGCATAAAGGGGTGCATTTGTCAAAAATGTCCCAAAGAGGTGTTCGTCTCGAAAAAGCGTTTAGAGCTGGCAGTCCTCTCAGCTGTCCCCCCCGTTGTCCGTTTACCTTGTCG
>JAXGGA010017064.1:0-25209 GCA_038373865.1 Uloborus plumipes | reverse complement strand
CAAACGTGATTCTTATAAGCGGCGGCGCGGACACTATAGCAATTTTAATCTGCATCTGAAAAATAGTAAAACTATTATCCGAATAGCAAAATAAACAAGTCTCGTTTCTGAAGAGAGGACCGACTCATAAACAAGACGCTATATGCTTATCTTTTAAATTCCGTGATGACTCGGAAATAAACACACAACTGTATCATTTCAAAGAGTGCAGCCGTCTCAAAAATTAAGAATAGGATTGTCTCGAATATGAGTACATTTCGTGTTATATTCAAACATATTTCCGTCTCAAAAACAAAAACATAGGTTTTACTTTTGAGAACGCTGTGTGTTTCAAAAACAAGACACCCTGGTTTCTAATTCCAAGACAATTGGTTCTGGAGCCATTTTGGGTCAGTGATGTTCTTGAAAACAAGACTTTTTGCCTCATTTTTAAATACCTTGTTTTAACAGTGTTTTTGCTCTGCCTGGTTTCCCAAGAGTTATGACAGTTATTATTCTTGTCATCTTCCATGCCGATTTCTTACGCTGGTTATTCTCGCTGACAGCCAATCGAAGCTGCACTGCACCACATGATGGATAAAGTTTAATCTCCAGATTCCAATTAAAATATCCGATGGAATTACGTTATTTCATTATGCCTTTTTGGAACATCGTTGCATTGCCTCTGCTTATCTTGATAGCTTCATACCTATTACATCCGCCTGCCATTATTACGAGATTAAATAACGTGGGGAGTGAAGTAAGTGTGATAAAAGGAATCGATCAAAACGCATATATATTTTTTCGAATATCTTTCTTGGAATGAAAGAGGAAGGAATAATAGATTTAAGGAAAAAAATGTATTGTTCTTTGTCGAGGTTTTTATCTTAATTAAAATGTCTAATGTTATTTCATTGTGACTTTTGGAGCATCGTAGCAGGACTTTTGCGTGTATGGATAGCTTCATACCTATTACATCCACTTGCACTTATTAAAAAGTAGAGAGCGAAGTAAACGTGATACAAGAAATGGATAAAAAACATTTCTTTTTTTCCGAGTATCTTTCTTGAAAAAAAAAAAAAAAAAAAAAAAGAGAAAAGGAGGAAGAAGTAGGTTTAAGAAAAAAATGTATTATTCTTTACTGCGATTTTGACGTTAGTTTAGTTATCCAGTGGATTTACATTGTTTCATTGTTCCTTCTGGAATATTGTTGCATTGCTTTTACTTATCTTGATAACTTCATACCCATTGCATCCGCCTGCCATTATTACAACGGCGATGTAGAGAGTGAAGTAAGTGTGATAAAAGGGATCGATCATAAAACACACATATTTTTTCGAATAGCTTTCTTGGAATATAAAAGGCCAGGACGAGTTGGTTTAGTAAAAAAAAAAAAAAAGGATTTTTCTGTGCTGAGATTTTCACGCTAGTTAAATTTTTCAGTGGGTGAGTTATGACAGTTATTATTCTTGTCATCTTCCATGCCGATTTCTTACGCTTTCTCGTTGACAGCCAATCAAAGCTGCACTGCACCACATGATGGATAAAGTTTAATCTCCAGATTCCAATTAAAATATCCGATGGAATTACGTTATTTCATTATGCCTTTTTGGAACATCGTAGCATTGCCTTTGCTTATCTTGATAGCCTCATACCTATTACATCCGCCTGCCATTATTACGAGATTAAATAATGTGGAGAGTGAACTAAGTGTGATAAAAGGAATCTATCAAAAGGCATATATTTTTTCGAAAATCTTTCTAGGAATGAAAGAGGAAGGAGTAATAGATTTAAGGAAAAAATGTGTTGTTCTTTGCTGAGATTTTTATGTTAATTAAAATATCTAATTTCAGTACGATATTTCATTGTGTCTTTTGGAACTCGCAGCATGAATTTTGCTTATATTGACAGATTCATTCCAACTGTTTGACTTTTTAACGCGCGTTCTTCCCCGAATCTGCGCATGGGGGTCATGTCTTTTGTGATTGTATTAAAATAGTGGGTGATATTGATAAAAGAAGTAACGGGGGGATGTGAGGGGATATTTTTTTTCAACAGAGATTCATTTGTTCGACGTGTTGGTTATTATGTTGATGTTTTGTTTTTCGATTTTAATTTATTCCCTTTCTATGTCTGATCTTGGCAAATGATGTCGGACAAAGCAGAAATACTGCCTTGGTGCCTTTTCTTAATGAAGTTCTCATCCCTTTTTGAAATAGAACCGTTCAATGACGTAGTGGCTTTCGAATATGGACAGTTTCACATCTGCCTGACATTATTACGACATGGAGAGTGAAGTGTGATAAAAAGAATCGATAAAAAGACACATATCTTTTCGAATATTTTTCTTGGAATGTAAAAGGAAGCAGTAAGTTCAAGAAGGGAAAAAATGTTCGTTGCTAAGATTTTCACGTTAATTGAAAGATCTAGTGAAATTTAATTGTTTCAGTATGCCGTTTGAGACATCGTTGTATTGCTTCTGCTTATCTTGATAATGTCACACCTATTACATCATTATTACGAGATTAAATTACCTAGAAAGCGCAGTAGTATAATAAAAGAAATCTATGCAAAAACATTTATTTTTTTCGAATAGTTTCCTTCGAATAAAAGACGAAGAGTAATTCCCATTGCCAATAAACAATAGGAGACGCTGCAGTCTTTGGCTAATGGTAGCTGAATGAGGTAAAACAAGCAAATGCCGTAAAGTACAACCTGCTTTTAAGCTCAGTGAATGACATTAATTTTTCTAAATGTTTGTGCTTTTTTTTCATTTTTATCCCTTAAAATTTTCTTTTTTTTGTCTTGTGGAAATTTTGTCCTACATAGAAAAAAATAAGGACACGTGGAATGTTAAACCTCTTAACGTAGTTTCCTAATTCTCCACAGGGTAGCGTATTTGATGTCTAGAATTGCGAATAGATTTCGGAAAAGAAAAAAAAGAGGATTGTTTTTTGCTGAGAATTTTCCGTGGATATCGAAATTTAGAAAAGTTGATCCTTGAAATCCGCTTGAAACTACCGATATTAAAGGACTAAACAGGAGAAATTCCTTAGTCATTATTGACCATGAATTCGAACTTCATTATTAACTTTTCTGATATAGTGACATTTTTTTTTTCCAAATCAAATCAACCAACTTTGGTTCTATGCAGAAAGTTAAATGAAAGGAAATATGTATGATCTTTTTCTGTTTTTTTTTTTCTCTCTAATTCTTTATCTGCTAGCACTCGGATATAACGAACAAATATCATGCTTCCTTCGCTCTCGTTATGAACAAGTTCGACTGCGTTACGACGAGTAAACCTCTGCACGCGTGACTTGCGGCTACGCATGACAAGAATATAAACGTAGAAAAAAGTAACTCGTGAATTTGCCATTTGTGAATATAAATGAGTAAAAATAAATATGAGATATCTAAATAACGATGGCTGCCAAAGTAAATGATATCCAAAACTTACAAGAAAAAAATACGTAATGCAGACTTTAATGAGTCCGCTTACAAATAAATTCCTTCATATCTTCGTACTGCATGTCCTTTTTCTTTTGCTGATAAAACTACAGGTGATCGTTGATTTACTACCGCTCATGCTTCCACTTGACGTGTCGGTTGTTGATTTATAAGTATCTCGAATTGAGGAACTAAAATTAAATAAATAAATAAATAAAAAACTAAATCGAATAAAGAAAAAAAAAGAAGTAGCAAAATGTCGCGTAGGATCATGTATACATTTGGCCAACTAATGCGTACAATATTTATTTACAAACAAAAATTATCGTATAAACAACGTCCGTTATCGCTAGTAGAAGGTTACAAATCACAACGAAGTCGTTAAAAAATATTTTTCCTTGATTAATGTGTTATAATTTAAAATGTGGTTGCTTTTTAAAAATTCTCATAGAATATATTTTAAAGTAGGGACCGGGGTAGGTTTACGCATGGGGCACGTTTACGCAGCGCACTTTTTCAGAAACGTGTTGTAGTTTGCTCAACATCGGTCACGACAGATTCATCCGGGCATCTGTCGGATATTCTCACAAGAATTTTAGCGTCAGTCGAGCTTCTGCCTAGCGCGCAGCGAGGATTATCTGTTTTCTGCCAAGATGAGTAAATTTTGTGTTCAGCCTACTAAACCTTATTGTGAACTAACAATACTTTGTTAAAGATAAACAAATATATGACCGAACGCAGAATTTAATACTCTTTTCAAAAATGTAATTGTTTTGACGGAAATGTTACTGTATTTGGTTGTACATTAAAAATAAGCTAAAAAGTAACGACGGGGCACGTTTACGCAGTAAGAACGCGCGTAAACGTGCCCCGAAGTCGATGCGTAAATGTGCCCCAGAAGCTTTTTTAGCACCGTATCGCTATAGAGCGTCTGTATTTGTAGTCCATTTAGCTTCGCAATTTCTCATTTTATGTTTAATTGAATTAAATTCATCTCTTGTGGCTAACTATCATTTAGTTCTGTACTCATACTTGTACAATTTAAATTTTATAAACTATTTAGACTGTAATTTTCTCTCTGTTACAGATGGTAAGACATTATGTTACAAAAACTCTTAGAACGAAGTTCGACATAAAACTAATGAAAAAGTAGAATGTCAGTAGAAAATTTCTTATATTTTGGACTATTTTATGAAGTTTTAAATTGTTTTTTTTTTTCAATGAAACCAAATACGAAAATAAAATTTAAATTTGATAATTCACACTGAAATTTTTAAATGGTATTCAAAGTCATTTTCGCTAGATGAAGCCTCCCCCCCCCCGCCCGATGCAGGCCCGTCCTTCCGAATTGGGGGAGGGGGAATTCCGAATTAGGGGAGGGGGTCAGAGGGGGGGTCAATTAAAATAGTTTTGTGTTTTAATTGACCCCCCTCCCCCGAATGTGGGGGAGTTCGGAATTGGGGTGGGGGGTCAGAGCGGGGTCAATTAAAATACAGTTTTGTATTTTAATTGACCCCCCTCCCCCGAATGGGGGGAAATTCCGAATTGGGGGAAGTGGGTCAGTGGGGGATCAATTAAAATACAGTTTTATTGACCCCCCTCTCCCGAACGGGGGGGATTCCGGATTGGGGGAGGGGGTCAGAGGGGGAGTCAATTAAAATACAGATTGTATTTTTATTGAACCCCCCACCCTGAATGGGGGGGGGGGGAATTCCGAATTGGGGGAGGCGGTTAGAGGGAGGTCACTTAAAACACAGTTTTGTATTTTAATTGAACCCCCCACCCCGAATTGAGGGGCAATTCCGAATTGGGGGAGGGGGTCAGAGGGGGGTCAATTAAAATACAGTTTTGTATTTTAATTGAACCCCCCACCCCGATTAGGGGGGGAATTCTGAATTGGAGGAGGGGAGTCAGAGGGGGGTCAATTAAAATACAGTCCCCCCAGGGGGGACTGTATTTTAATTGACCCCTCCCCCAATTCAAAATTCCCCTCCGTTCGGGGGAGAGGGGGTCAAATAAAATACTGGGGGGGGGGCCTTATTCGTGGTTTGTTCTGTAAAATACAGTCCCCCAAGGGGACTGTTTTAATTGACCCCCCTTCCCCCAATTTGGAATTCCCCCCCCCCGTTCGGGGGGTCAATTAAAATACTGGGCGGGGGCCTGTATTCGCGGTTCGTTCTTTAAAATACCGTCCCCCCAGGGGGAGTTACCCACCTCTGACCACCCTCCCCCAATTCAGAATTACCCCTTATTCGGGGGAAGGGGGTGAATTAAAATACAGTTTTGTATTTTAATTGGCCCCCCTCCCCCCAATTGGGGAGGAGGAATTCCGAATTGGGGAGGGGTCAATTAAAATACAGTCCCCCCTGGGGGGACTGTATTCGTGGTTCGTTCTGTAAAATCCAGTTCGTGGTATCGTTCTGTAAAATACAGTTCCCCCCAGAGGGAACTGTATTTTAATTGACCCCCCGGACCCCCCTCCCCAAATTCGGAATTCCCCCCATTCGGGGGAGGGGGTCAACTTAAATAAAAACTATTTTAATTGACCCCCCCTCTAACCCCCCTCCCCCAATTCGGAATTCCCCCCCGATTCTGTTTAGGGGGTTCAATTAAAATACAAAACTGTATTTTAATTGACCCCAACCTCTGACCCCCCTCACCCAATTCGGAATTCCCCCCCCGTTAAGGGGAGGGGGGTCAGTTAAAATACAAAACTGTTTTAATTGACCCCCCCCCTCTGACCCTCTCCCCCATTTCGGAATTTCCCTCCCATCCGGGGGAGCGGGGGTCAATTAAAATACAAAACTGTATTTTAATTGACCCCCCTCTGACCCCCACCCCCCAATTCGGAATCCCCCCATTCGGCGGAGGGGGGGGGTCAATAAAACTGTATTTTAAATGGCAATAAGCCCTGAGTTTGAAGTTTATCTAAAAAAAGTTCTTTTATAAATTATCTTTATTTTTTATTTTCAAACAGTGTTTGAAGTTATAAATAAAACATGTTAAATTAATTAAAAATTCATTTCTCTCAATACTTGGCACTCTAATAACGTACCCCTTAATGCGTAAACGTGCCCCGATGTCGATGCGTAAACGTGCCCCGAATTGCGTAGATGTGCCCCGAAGTTGCGTAAACGTGCCCCGATGTCGATGCGTAAACGTGCCCCGCCTAATGCGTAAACTTGCCCCGGATACGGGGCACGTTTACGCAACAGACTTTGTCCTAAATATTATTTTTTTAACTCTTAAATACAAACACAAGGCAAAAACTGAATGCATAAATTTGAACTTCATTAAATGCTTAATAAGAATATAACATTTGAAATTTCCTAAATTGAAACATAAAAATTAGAAAATTCGCGGAAAAAAATCCGCGTAAACGTGCCCCGGTCTCCCCTACCTCTAAGTCCCATTAGCTACTTTTGTATTCATAATCGTATGATAGTAAGATGCTTGCATTGTGATAAAATGCAGATACAGTAATGGTTTTAGAAATTTGAGCAGGATCAAGTTTTGATACTCTACTTATTCTGCTGTTTGATCAAGAAAGGGGTGAAAGGGCTGTTCGAGCTGATTTAGAAATACTGTGAGTTTTATTAGAAGTTTTTTTAATCATACGTTTCACGTTATTGACCTAAAGTTTGATTCGCCATTCCTTTTACTGTTTTAATTCTGTTGAGATTGGCACCTTAGATTCCAACTTAGCAGAAAAGATATCTAGTATGGTAGAGCAATCAGATAAATCCTTTGATATTTTTTCTGGTTCAATTTTGTATCCTTCTTTCTCTCTTTTTTTTGGTTCAATTTTGTGTCCTTCTTTCTCCCTTTTTTTGGTTCAATTCGCGCTTGCTTTAGAGAAAGTCATCATTGCTTAGTTGACTAGACCAGAGGTCTTCAACCAGCGTCCGCTGAAACCTGGAGTTCCTTGTAACTTTTCTGCAAGTGATCGCTATTTGTCTAATCAAAGAACTAAATATTTTGTAAGATTTTAATTTTTCTAAAAGATCTACTTATATTAAAAACTGAGTATCTTTCTAACTTTCTTTCTTTCTTTGTAACTATCTATCTATGTCACGCTTCTTTCTCCTGAACGCCAATGAACTGAAAGTCGAACCAGGTACCGATAGATAGGTAATTGTTCAGGCTCTATTAGTTTTAATTCATATAATTATACGATTTTAACTAACGATAGATCAATTAATAAATAGTCAAATTTAAAGCGATTAGGCCTAAATGATTAAATATGAAATCCATTGTTGCAAAACGTGGTTGCTATGATACAGTAATAACAAACGTTGTACTTTTATCGCTAGCTACTTGTAATTTTTTGAAATATAAATTAGTTGAAAAGTCATCTACATATATTAAAGACTGAGTATCTATGTCTGCTTCTTTCCTTTGAGCGAGCTGAACTTACTGAAACTTTCCTCACCATCTTAAAGGCGCGAAGTGCCCGTGCAACATCTTAATAATTCGAATGTTTTTTTTATGCAGGAAAAAAGAAAAGGCTCAAAGGCGCCTCTTAGCGAGCCGCCTTGGCGGGGAGTAGTTTCTTGAATTTTTCCTCACTACTTTCAAGGCACGAAGTGCTTGTGCAACGCCGGGCCACGTGCGGGGTATGTCTTGAAATCGAATGAACATTAAATTATATCAAATAATATAACTTCAGAATGAGGTAAAAGTTAGAGAGGGGGACGTGATGCATCAACATGCCGCAGGAAGCTAATCAAGGTGCCCTGTCAGTTAGTCGAATTCTTAAAAGCAGTTTGCTTGTAAAATTAAGTATAGATAATTTTAAAAGCGGAACTAAGTCATTAAAAAATTTCCTGTCATTAATTTGTCATAATTTAAAATATTCTTGAGTTAAAAAAAAATTTCATAGAATATATTTTGGACTACAAAAAAAAAAAAAAAGATAAAGAAAAAAAAAAAGAGTCATACACTAGGTGGCCAAAAGTATCCGGACACTTTCAAAAATTTACATTTTTAGATATAACTCGAGAAATAAGAGATCAATTGTTCTTTAACTTTAGTCATACAAAATATATTCTTCACCGAACATTTCCAAGTTGAAATTAAATTACCCTTGCATTTGGGGGACGATAAGAAGGGGGGTCGAAAGAAAAACCGCTTTTTGACCATAACTCTTTGAAAATAGCTCGGAATAAGCTATGCATTTCAGTAATTAATTAGCATACTATGTATAATTACTGTACAAATTCAAATGAACGTACCACTCTTACTTCCGAAGATATGAAACATTTTTTAAAAAACGGCAATTTTATTTGAAGGGTTTTTGCTCATAACACGCAGAGTTTTTGATCAAACCTTATCAAAACTTCAGGAAAGATGACAAAATACAAGAGAAAGAACATACTAAAACGGTTTTTAAAAATATTAAAAATCCGATGAGATATGAACGTTAAAAGGAAATAATTTTGCACGGCGCATGCGCGAAAGACAGAAATTTATAACTACAAAAATATTGTAGCCTGGTGTATACTGCATCTTATAAAAAAAGTTCCAGTTGAATATCGTAAAAATTGAAAAAGATATCAGCGATCTAGTGAGCTGTAATTCATTCATTTGCAGTCAATTCATAAATGGAGAGGGGTTGTTCACAAATAGTGTGGAGACAATCGTGCATATTTTTCAATGTTAAATTGTATACTGTTTAAAAATTTATATTTGGCATAGAAGTCACATTTCTCCCATTCGGCCAAAAAGACCTTATAAGTAGGTGGCCAAAAGTATCCGGAGACCCCCTGAAACGTTGGTTTTGAACGATGACGAAATAACCTTTATTTTAAAAATAGCTCTTTGTGGACAGACCCTCACTATGTATGTATTGTCTGCGAATGAATGAAATACAGCTCACTAGATCGCTAATATCTTTTTCAATTTTCATGATATTCAACTGGAACTTTTTTTATAAGGTGCAGTATATACCAGGCTACAATATTTTTGTAGTTATAAATTTCTGTCGTTCGCGCATGCGCCGTGAAATTTTTTTTCCTTTTAACATCCATATCTCATCGGATTTTTAATATTTTTAAAAACCGTTTTAGTATGTTCTTTCTCTTGTATTTTGTCATCTTTCCTGAAGTTTTGATAAGGTTTGATCAAAAACTCTGCGTGTTATGAGCAAAAACCCTTCAAATAAAATTGCCGTTTTTAAAAAAATGTTTCATATCTTCGGAAGTAAGAGTGGTGCGTTCATTTGAATTTGTATAGTAATTATACATAGTATGCTAATTAATTACTGAAATGCATAGCTTATTCCGAGCTATTTTTAAAGAGTTATGGTCAAAAAGCGGTTATTCTTTCGACCCCCCTTCTTATCGTCCCCCAAATGCAAGGGTAATTTAATTTCAACTTGGAAATGTTCGGTGAAGCCTATATTTTGTATGACTAAAGTTAAAGAACAATTGATCACTTATTTCTCCAGCTATATGTAAAAATGTGAATTTTTGAAAGTGTCCGGATACTTTTGGCCACCTAGTGTATTAGCTACCTTTGCCAACATGATCTTAGTAAGATGTAGTACTGTGAGATTAAACAAAGATGCAGTGCAGTAATATAAATTTTAAAATTTGGTAGGATCTATCTTTTTGAATACTTATTCTGCTCTTTGATCAAGAAAACGGTAAGATCAAAGGTTCCCTAAAATGTACAAGATTGAACACCTCAGGCTCAGACTTTTATTCCGAAAGCAATTTTGCTTCCTTAACACAATCCAAAAGTGAAAAGAAGCTGCATGGCATTTTTGCTAGTTATTTGGGAATTATTTTAGTATAACTTAAAATTTTTGAAAACGTGAAAAAATGTGTTTTTGCAAAAGATGCGGTAAAGTCAGCCGAAACAGATTAAAGGAGTTGTGAACTGACGGTTAACTATTCACAGTTTGTAGTACGTTTTTATTTATTTATCATTTTGTGCTCACTCAGATGCTATAGGAATGATTTTTTGCGGAAACTCGTCAAGAGTTTTAATAACGGAGGTCGTAGGGAGCATGTAGCTTCGTACACATGTCATATGACGAAAATTATCCTCTTGAGAACTTTTTACGCAAATGGGATTAGGTTTCCCTATTTTTAGTGAAAACCAGGATTTCTAGAAATACTGTAGTCCTGCAGAGGAAAAGAGAAACTGTCCATTATCTTGCTAGTTTTATAATCTGAAAATATGAGGCAAAAATGACTCAAGTTTTCTGATGTTCTGAAGCATTTTCTGTAAGCATTAAAACGTGGGAAAATACAAGCTTTTAAGACATCTGCTGAAAGGTACATTTTGTTTTATTTACCATGATCTGTTTTGTAAGAAATTTCGCCGATGAATGAGACTTGGAGCATATGTGTGCTATAACACTGCTTTTCTTTTTTTTTTTGGTAAATCCATGGCCATTAGTAAGTTGTGCAAAAGCAAAATTCTGAATCATAATATGCAATTCTTAAAAAAAAAACATGATGCGAAATTTCTGTTTTTAACTTATTCATGTAACTTGGCGAAATATACCTCTATCACTTCAGTGCTGCCAAGCGTTAAGACTTCTCTAGCAAAAATAATTTCAAAAATAATATTGGTAAAAAAGAGAAGAATTAGGATAAAAGAATGCGATTATCTTACGGCCAGCAATATGGTTTGTTTGAAACTTATTCTCTGGAAAAGTACCTTTTAACAACTGGTGTGACCAGAATGAAGTGTTCCTATATGAACCACATCGTCATAAGTTGCTTTTTTTTCCATTCCGATTGATATATAGTTTCCAATCAGTTAATAACTAAGTTGTTCGGTAATCAGATCCGACGGCTTTTTTCTTTTATTCTGTAAGTTTATGCACCGAATTTACTTCGCTTCGACACACCGTAAATTTCCATTGATGGCTTCGGCGGAAAATGGTTCCCATTTCCAGAGTTCCTTCTGATCAACCCCTTCAATCACGATCTCGAAATCAATCGATCAACCTAAGATCAATACGACGCACAATCGGTCATGGCAAAAACAGTTCGAAAAGTAACAACATATTTCATACCTCCCTTGTAATCAATTATCGTCCACTCACACCCTCAATGGCCGCTCGCCCTCATCAAACTATAATGACCGGGTTTTCCTCAGACGAAGATATAATTTTCGCTCGGGATTATAATGACTCCGGCTCTTTGTTTCCCCTCCTGTGTGTGCTTTGGTGGCCCGGCGAGAGATTTATAATATCTTCATTCGCGGTCCATTTGTTTCTGGAGGTTTTGTGCAAAGAGGAGACAAGTGGGCGTCGCCACGAAATTTGGACTTCTAATGAGGACTTCCAGTGAGACGAGGGTCGTAATTGGGATGTTGCCGTTTGTGCCAACTGCATCGTATATCATGTAATGGTGTTTGTCATCCGGCTTAGGTGAGGCATTAAACACGTTTAGGAAATTCATCCCATTTTCCACTTTTCCACGCCATCGCTCTTCTCTTGCACTGAAGTAGAAGTTTTCAACCTGGGTTCAGGGCCGTCGAGAGCTAGGACGGTTGTCTTAGTCCCTTGCCAGATAAGTCGCCAGGTCCCTTTCTCCCAGAAAGTTTGTCAAATTTACACTACCCAGATTCCTAGACGGACTGGCTTTAGCTAGCATGGGCTCTCTGCCTGTGTTTCTTGGAACCGTAGTGATCCCCTTTGATTTTGATAGTGGTTCCGCAAGTAATCACTATTTGTTCAATCAAAGCGCCAGCATTTTAGTAAAATTTTTATAAAAAGATTGAAATTTTAAAGGCAGTTCGTTAGTAAAAATCATAAACAAATTTCAACTTGTTGCCTTTTTTTTATTATTCACAGAATATACTTTAGAAAATCAACATAATATCGTATCAGTTACCTTACCATTAATTATCTAACTAAGATGTTTGCATTGTTACCAGATCAAAATGCAACGATACTTTTTTTAATTCGAGTAGGCAATTAATTTAATATTCAACTTTTTCTGCTCTTTGATCAAGAGGTTACTTCAAGAAAACGGGAACCTCAAAGCTCAACAGTAAACTCAAAGTACGAAAAGTCGGATAATGAATACCCCTAGTCTAAAAGAAAGATTTTAACTTTTTAACTCTCACCCACGAGTTTTACTCCAAGTTTTGCACGAGTTTTACTCCAAATTTGCTCCAAGTTTTACTAAGTTGCGGCTAATATTTTTTTACTTAGTAACTCAATCCTTTTTTTCTGAGACACAAATGTATTCTATATTGAACTTACAGCTAGAGAGAATCCTTCTTTTCTCTTTTGCGCTGAGTTTAAAATGCCTAAAATACATTATAGGGTATTCCGACCAGTGAGTGACCACCACCCAGTGAATGACCACTTCGCAGTATTTCTTAAAAAATAAGGTTCTAAATTATTTTTTTTTAGATAAATTGGCTTCAATAGCTTTCTTCCTTCAAATTCTGAGCGATCTGATACCTGATTGATTATTTTGGTCATGTATTTTTCTAGTAAAAAATTATAGAATGTTTACGGCCGTGCGCCATTTCTTTTTCTGCTCCAAAATAATAAGGATGGTTTTGTGTATACAACTACTTTGATTCGTATTAATTGTATTTATAAATTAATTTTTTTTAATTATACAAAAGAATCATTTAGTATGTATATTCAGGCTATGATTTTATTTGTTTCAATCTTTATAGAATGTGTAGATTTTAGATTTATGGGGTGGTCACTCACTGGGTCAGAAAAACTCTGAAAAGCCAGTGAATGACCAGCTGTTTATTCACTGGGATTTTAATGTTGTTTTGAAAAATTAAAGAAAACTAGGGTCGACCAGTGAATGACCACCACCCAGTGAATGAACAGCGCGTCATTTTCGTTAAAAAATAAGGTTTTAAAAGCTTTTTTTTTAGACCGAGTGGCATCAACAATTTTCTACCGTGAAATTCCAAGCTATTGGTTACATAGGTCAATTCTTTATTGTTGAAAAAATTGATAGAATGTTGACTCTCGCGTAGTAGTGTTCTTTTTAGTGTGTTCTATTTTTGGAACATAGGAGCTTTATATAAATTTATTTAAAAAAAGAAAAAAGATATTTTTTTTGACCAAAAAAATTTTAATTTAGTTTTTCTCTTAACATATTTTTATGCATTAAAAAAAACTAAAGTGTATTGATCCACTTACCTGACCTTAAAAAGTCCATTATCAAAGTACATACCTTGTACTCAGACTTTTCAGTCAAAACTGATAGCAAATCATTTATAGCTCTGTATCGTAACCGCGCATCAAGTAATCCTTTTTTGCCTGAATGGAACATTGATATCCATTTGAGGAGCAAAGAGAGTATTCACATTTTCAATCCAAATCTTATTGGTTTTCCTCTTATAAACATTTCCCATGAATGCCGACAGTAATAGGAACCACTCATTCATCTATGTTTGATTTCTCATGAATATTTCAAATTGTTGAGGGCTTTTACACAATTTGTAAATAGGTTTTTTCAAGCTTTTCATTTTTTTAATATAAATTTACGGTTGAAATCCATAATAAAAGGGTTATTTTTAATTTTCGAAAATTGTTTCGATGCATAATTGCTGGTACTAATAGTACAAATGTCTCTTCTGTGTTTGTGCATTACTCCAATGCACAAACACAGTACACAAACACCCAATCCAAAGTAAAGTGCTTTTAAATTATAAGGTATTGCAAGCCGACTAATATTATTTTCCAGTATCATGTGACGACACAGCTGTCAGGGCAGGTGTGGATTCGGAGCCATTTCCTCTGTCAAACTGTTGTTATTTTCTTTTGAAACGAAGCCTCATACCCTTTAATAATATAAACTTATTTGGTTTTGCAAACATCTGCACTAGAACACATTCAAAACGAAAAGATAAGAGAATCACACATTATGAAACTTGAAATTTCCTCATTTAAGTCGATGATTAAGTCATTTAAGTAAAATGATAAAAATAACAATAATAACATTAGTAACAATTAAAAATAAATCTGTAATTAGTAGCGTAAAATAGAACTTTTTCTACTGTTAGTAAGTATTGTCAAAATGGCCGTAAATAAGGTTTGTGAAAAAAATAAAAATAAGATCATATAAGAGTTAATCAAGAGCATTTGAAAATATTTATTATCGGCCAACACAATAATAATGATAATAATCAAAGAAAAGGTAAAAAGAAAATTCAATACGATGCGGAAAGGTTTCTCGTTTGAGAAAAAAATAAATAAATAAATAAAATTAATTTATAAATAAGCATGTAAAGTAACAGGTCACTATCTGCCTTATAAAAATATACAAAAGTGAAAATATCTAAAACCAACTTCAAGTATTTCTAACTCAAAATTTAAGGTGGTCATTCACTGGGTCAGAGGTGGTCATTCACTGGGTCGGAGGTGGTCATTCACTGGGTCTTTGCGCCATTTTTCCTTCGAACACCCCAAAAAGCCGGAAGCGGTACCCTTCAAGTTCCATCATTTTTTTTTACGCATTTACATAGATCAATAAAACTATTTAAACTATCACGAACAAAATATTACAGTATTTAAAATTACTACGATTTTTTAAAAATGAAATTTTGCTTAAGTGGTCATTCACTGGTCTGTCTACCCTATATTACACGAAATGAGAGCTTTGTTTGTACTTACTCTAATCAACAATATTTTATTTATCACTTGATGAAAAAAGTAATGTTTCCGCTTAGATTGAATCAGCATTTTTCTTCTTATTATTATTTCTCTCAGGAATAGCATATTCTTGTTTTAATAAAATCAACTGTATAAGTTTTTAAATTAATATACGCATAGTTCGAAACATAAAGAAAACACTTAGTATTCCTCTTTAAGTAACAAACAAAAGTCTTTTTGCTTGCACTTATCTTAAAAATATTTTCTAAGTTTTCGTCACACTCAATAGCAGTAAGTTATTCATAAATGTATCTCAAATGCGTTATCATTTAATACCATGACTGTTGAAAGATTTATTTCACACTTTACAAATGTATTTTTACTGTAAGTTTCATTATTATAAAAGATCGAAACGCGCGAACAAAATTTAATATTGCTTTGTGATTTCTTATTAATGTCACAAAGCAATATTAAACTTTGCTCGTGTGTCTACGCATAGTTTTTTTTTCTTTTAGAAAATATATTGGTTTGATACCAAAGCATTTTTTTTTTTTGGAGAAAATCTCAATCTTTTTACCACAGTAACATTTTGCATCCTGTGCGCTACTTGTGGGCAACATTAAATTTTGTTTCATAGTACAGGGTTATTCTAAATGATGGACCCCTTTTTAAAAATTCATATTTATTAAAATACAAATCCGAAATGAACAATCTTTATTGCAATGGAAAGATGAAATTTCAAATTTTTTTTTTGGATAATTCTTTTTTCTGAAGCTGCAAAAAGAGGGCGCACCAGTAGAATTTGCACAGGTTTAGATTATAATTTGATTTACTGGCGCAGCTGAAGAAAATGGCGACCGTAGACCAAAAGGTTTTCTGCGTTTTTCAGTTTGTAAAAACTGCGTCACAAATTTTAGTGCAGCGGGTATTTCGAGCCAAATTTGGAATTAAAGCCCCAACTAAAAAAAGCATAAGCCGTTGGTTTAAGCAGTTTCAAAGGACTGGTAGTGTTTGTAAAAGGAAAAGCAGAGGAAGACCGCCTGTGTCACAAGAAGAAGTCATGTTTGCCGTACAGCACGCGGTGGACACATTGAACATTTATGATTATATATGAAAAAAAATTTCAAATCTCCTCTTTCCGTTCATATAAAGAATGTTAATTTTCGTTGAAAACTTTAATAAATATGAATTTTTAAAAAGGGGTCCATCATTTATAATAACCCTGTATATTGCAAAACCTGTTTTAGTTTGAACTGTGAAAGATTTAGTTAACCGCATTTTTATTTACGATTGACAGTATTTTTTCAGCATTTTCTTTTAGACATTTTTTTTCTCATTTTTGGTTTCATATAAATTTAGTGCACATTGATAGTTTGATTCACCCAGACAATTTTTCTTTTAGAACAATGAGTAAGTTATTATGCTAGTACACCTCATATTCAAAATATTAGAATAATGACATTTTTTTTACAAATTGAAAATATCGTTTGGTAATGCAATGTTTTGAAATGCAAATATGCAAACGACGATTCTATTTAAGACTTATTGTTGATTTAACTTATTTGTTATCTTGGAATTAACATCATATTCGAAGAGATGAATAGAAAAAAAAAATATATTTTGAAATGTCAAAATATTAGAATATTTTTTTAAGTGATTCAAAATATTAGAATATTTAACATAAATTCTTATTTTATCATCACTAATTCATGACGGATGGCATCCTTGATAAAGTGCAGACGATTTGATTTAAAATTAGTGATCTCTTTGTAGTTTGTTTGATTTTTGTCTTGAAATGGGTCGTGTGAGGGATATTTCTGAATTGAATTAAACTGTGTATAGTGGATTTGTACCGGCACGGTAAAAATCAATGCGATATTGCAAATTATTTATGCTGTTTGCAATCAAGAGGTAGCAATATACTAACACAATATTTGAAAAATGGAAATTTTCAAAATAATCGCCAAAATAGCGGTCGAAAACCAAAATCATCTGTTAGAGATGGGAAGCAACTGAAAAGTATTGTTAAGAAAAACCGTTTCAAAAGTGTGAGATTCTCGCACCGAAAATGGAAAGATGAAGGAATTGAAGTTTCTATGTCGACAACATTAAGACGTCTTCATAAATTTAAGTTTGAATTGTGTGTGCCAAAAACAAAACCTTTCATGATTTTAAAACAAAAACGTACAAAATTGAATCGGTGTAAATCAAGATGTTTATGGAACGAAGACGATTGAAAAAAAATATTATTTAGTGATAAAAGTATGCTTTGTGTTTCATATGGTCATCAAGGTACTGGAGTTTGGAGAATGCAGCAAAAAGAATGTCTTAAACGCTCAGTGAAATTTGCTGCTAGTGTGTGGCTAGTGAAATGACTTGGGGTTGCATGAGCGCAAACGTTACCTAAAACGTTATGCATCGTCTACGAAAAGGTTAATTCTCAGATATATCAAGAAATATTAGCACATTACATGATTCCTTCGTCAGAAGATTTGTTTGAAGATGATTTCATCTTTCAACAAGATTTAGCTTCACCTCATACATTAGAATCGACTAAGAATTAGTTCAGTCAGGGCAACATTAAGGTTCTTCCTCGGCCACCAAACTCACCAGACATCAATCCCATCGAAAACTTGTGGCATATAAGAATGAAAGAACTCCGAGAAAATCCTCTTTCAAATAAAACTGAGTTAGTGGCACGTATAAAGTCTATTTAGTCTAATATTAATCGAAATATTTGTAAGCAACTTGTTTGTAGCATTCCAGATCGATTAATCGTCCGATCTGGAATGCTACAAACGATCAATTGACTGTTGTTAAAGCTAAATGCGATGCTACAACATATTAACTGCCATTTACTTCATATTCATACAGTAATATTTTGCATAAAATGAAATATTCTAATATTTTGAACCTATGTTAATTTTATTCTAATATTTTGATTTTTTTCAGAAGTCTATAGCAATATCTAATTTATTATTATTTTACACGTTGTTTACGTTAAAATATTATTTAAGCTTTCCAGATTTCATTTATGAGCAATTTAATTGAAATTATTCAGTATAAACAATAAATAATTGGAAGATTATTTCCTTCTTATCACTTTTTCTCAATTATTCTAATATTTTGAATATGAGGTGTATTATCTCTTATATCATACAACAAAGTTTTGTCGACCAAATAAAAAATATAGTAATTGAAAAAAACCATTTATCAGTCGCCATCTCAAAAAAGAAATAAATGATCTTAAAGTGATTTTAAAGTAATGGGTAAAATCTTTCCAACCAAAACTTCGATTCAGTGTTTATGAATTAATTATCTAAAACATAATGCTTGGATTAGTTACTGCATTTAAGATTCAGCAGGAACAAACAACATTACGACTTCAAGAACGTCAAAAATGTACATTTAACACTTTGGGTCCAAAATGTGGGCATCATTCAAAAAAAAAAAAAAAAACGGCTATTAATGAAATTGATACTATTGCTGCTGGCCACTAAACAATACCTTCAGTTTAAGACCTCTTTTGACAGATCTTATCTATTAGAGAGAAAAAAAAAGTAAGATCAGATGATACAGCTATCGTATAAGGCTATTAATCGAAACCATTCTCAAAGTTGATGGATGAAAATTGCTATTGTCTCAATGGATTTTTAAATTACTTTGTGGTAAAATACCGAGGAATGACCATAACTTCGTTCCTTGGTCAAGGACAGCTTGCATTGGCGAACAATTTATTTCTGCAGTAACACTCACCAACAGAGTGGTTCTGCCCACATTAGTCTAATGACGGAGCACTTCCCCGGGATGTATCCTTGTAGAATGTTTTTCGCTTGTTACGACAGAGGGAAAAAAATACAATTCCCACCTCCCTTACAATTTACTAACTACACCCTTAGAAGCCAAACAAATCATGGCTGTTGCAACGCTATAATCATTACCCAATGATGGACGGGCGACGCGTAGAGGACAGAATTAGGGCAGGTCCCTGCATAAGTAAGCACAAAAAGCTTTCTGGTATTAATGTGCTAGAGGAATAGTGTTGCAATAAACACAGCAAACTTCCGAGATGGATGTGTATGCGTGCACTTTCGTGGTCAAAGGGAATTATAAATTTAAACAAGTGTCATGGCTATAAAGGAATTACATACATAGGCGAATGAGCCCTGCTTTCTGTGAGATGAAACGAACATAAACCTGATATCTCTAACTATAAACCAAAAATGAGAAAAAACTTTAAGTATTCATGGTTAATCCATTCATATTCATAGAGTGATTGTGATCAACTCCTTTTGTTTTGATATTTGTATCCCATATAGTTACACTACATTACTTTAGCATATGGGCGAAAAACTAATCATATATTTTTATTAGTCTCATCCCCCTCCATTTCTTTTGCTTTTGGGTCAGTAAGTAACTGGTAAAAATTTTAATATTTTTGAAAAATAATAATACGTGAAATGAAACAACATAGGATGAGAAATGAAACAACACAGCCCAATTCCTCACTTTTTGCAATAACAGTTTCTTTTTAAAGTTTAAAATAAATATTTAATAGTAATTACAACTGACAGATGGGAATTGCTGAAATGCAAAATACATACATTTTTACATTATACGAGAGGGCTACCGCCTTTGCAAATTTTTGCTCACCATCTCTCGGAACTATTAATAGTTCTATACGGATTACTTCAATATCTGAAGTGGGAACTCTCGTTTACTACATACTAACTATATCAATATACAACGCACTATATACAAGGTGCGTTATTAATAGTATGTTTAAACGGATGAGTTAAACGATCTTTTGATGCGCATTTGATTCATTTTGTTTATTATGGTGCATAAAATATTACTTTAGTATTTATTTAAATTGGAATAAATTTTTTAAATAAAGTAATAATAATAATAATTTTAAAAAAGTCACATTTACAGACTGCGGCACCATTTAAAATTGTGGCAATGACCTAATTTTTTTCTGGTGTTAGTTTTAGGAAAGATATATGAAAAAATGACGGGAAAAGACTTATGAAAAAACAAAGCTGAAAAACAAGGTCCATCCTAAGCTACATATATAACTAATTAAAAAATGACAAAGATTGCAACTTACATTGTCTAAAAAGGGAACATATATAAATTATGTAAAGCTCAAGTAGTTTTATTGTATTTGTTATATTTTATTAGTTTAGTCCGGTGATGGCGAACCTAGGACAAGCGTGTGGGAGGTGACGCTCAAGCTCAATTTCGGTGACACATGGACAGCAATAAAAATTCCACAGTTCAGTTAAGACATTATAATTCATATGAAGAATTCTTAAAATATGAAGAGTAAATTAAGTTGTTTAAAATATGACACTTTTGTTTTTATAAGTGATAATTGTATCTTCAGACCCGAATGCTAGGTTTTTGAATAGCTATATTTTAAAAATTTTAAGTTAACTTAAAATTTTTAAGCGAGACATTGAAACTAAAACTAATACACAATTTTATCAATAAAACAAGTATTTCTTCGAGGCTATTAGGGTGAATGTAATTCAGTCTTTTCTTATGTAGCAGAATATTGTAAATTTGTTTTTTCAGTTCAACGAAATTAGAGTATAGACCATTGAAATAATTAATTACCCGGATATGTAGTGTTTATTGCAATTTAAAATTTAAGTATTTTTAATGAATGCAGATTCATTTTGTAGAATATCAAGATCGCACATGAATTCATGTATCTGTCGAATTTGGGTTCTAAAACTTGAAATATATCTACTTTGTACCTTCTGTAAGAATAAAGTAATTAACACCAATGTTTCGTATTCTATTTGTTTCAAAATTTTAAAATAACATTCATCTTACGCAGTGACTCTAAACCACTTCCCTTTGCATTATTTCCGTCATTTCCTTCCCACGTTGAAATCGTTCTGTCATCAATTCGCGCCAAAAGAAGAGTATAACTTCAACAAAAATTTAAAATCCGGTTTCTGAAATTGGAAGAAAATGAGTGTCATTAGGCGTGTCTGATTATTGTTTCAAATAATCTTGTGCCGTTCGTCTGTTTGTTACATTTCTTAACGACTTCTGATGGAATTATCCGATTAAAACACAGAAAAGGTTTTCATTCGAGAGATCTTCACAACAGCCATAGCCACATATGTTTCAGTATTTGATTTGAGTGACTTTGACATTGGTCTCTACACTAAGATTTGAATTATATTTTTCTCATTTTCAACAAGATGGATTTGAACTATGGGACGCAGTTACAACGCATAGACTTCGGAGTCGGATTCAGAGTCTTGGAGTCGCAGTTGGACTGGTATAGGGTAAAAGAGTTGGAGTCAGATGCTTTAAAATTCGAACACATGGATTCCAAATTATAAAATGTTAGCGCGGTGTATTTTATAATTGTTTCTATAAATGACGATACTGTTCTCAACATTACTTAGTAGGGTAAGTGCTCCAGTAGTCGGCCAGTCTCCAGTAGTCGGCCACAATGACATAAAACTACTCATAAATAGTACATTTTTAATAAGGCTCGACCGATGGCATTTTTTGGCCGATGGGCCGATGCCGATTGTTGGCCGATTGTTCAAAGTTGGCCGATGGCCGATGGCCGATTATTTTCCTCTTCCATCGGCCGATGGCCGATGCCGATGGCCGATGGCAAAAAAAAAATCAAACAATTAGAAAAATAAATGAGATTTGAAGGGTCATATATTCATTTCATTCCACTTTTATTTCTACGAATACAGTTTAATTGTAATCATTAAGATAAAGTAATTCAAATTTTGGCCTAAATTTCTATTTTACTACCACTCGATTTAGTGTTCACTAGATTTTCCTGCACATACTTGTGTCACTTAAAATAATAACTTCAAATTTTATGTATTACTTTAATTTAAAAAAAAGAAAAATGAAAAAAAAGACACATTTATGTATTTTCTAAATTTGGGCATTTTTTTACACAAAAGTAAACAAAAAAATTTTAAATACCAATTATGCACTTGTAGCATATTTTTTTTATTCGTTTATTATTTTCAATGCATTCAATTTTGTAAAAGTATGGTATTTTTATTCCCATTTATGGGGGAAACAGGAAAAGGGGGAACTCATGAATAAATTTAACTGTATGTAAGCAGAACACTCGAAGACTTAGCAGTAATTCTGTCGACTCGTTCGATGATTCGAGAGCAAAGTCATAACAAGAATTTAAGCTGAGGATCAGTGTTTCTTTCAGGCATCTCTCTGGGGGGGGGGGGGCACTGCCCTCCCGGAGAAAGTCAACTGCCCCCCCCCCCGAGGAAAACGCAGTTTGCACTATCACACACAGAAAAATGAATTTTAAAAAAGTAAAAATATTAAATGAGCAAATAAGTAAAAATTAAAGAAATAAAAAAGTGAATATTTAATAAATGAATATAAAAATAAAAGAAATTTTTAAAATATATTGAGAGGTGGCAACAAAGATATCCTACAATTGCATTTCAGGACATCTATTTCGAAAAAATATCGGGGAGACTTTGTGAAGCCCATCCTTTTTCTCTTGGCATCATCGAAGATCGCCTAACCTTTTTTTTTTGGGGGGGGGGGGGGGAGTCAATTTCAAAACACTTATATGGAAAGTTATGAACTGCATCAATTTTCATAACTTTGTAAAAGATAATCTACAAATACGTTTAAAGGATCTCATTTTTAAAAATTCAGAGTAATTCATGAACGCTACGCTTTTACTTAACGTCGGTAACGATGACCTGAAATTGACATACAGACTTCAATTTCGAAAATGTTTCAGAAGAGAATATCAAATCGCATTCCTTTTCCCCCATCTATCATCAAAGATGGTCAACAACTGCATTTTAATGATTTGAACTTCAAAGCTTTCCGGGTAGGGGAGGAGCCCATAACTCAATTTTTATCTGATTTTTCTCAAATATAGCATTTTTAGAACCTCAATTTTTGAAAGTTCTCTGGGGAGAGTCTGTGGACATACATTCTCTCAACGCTCAAAGGGGGCTTACTATTGTTCTGCCAGCACTTCAATTTGGAACATTTTAAGAGGAAAAGCCTAGAACCCATCCCTTTCTCAAACGACATCAAAATGCACCTAAGTTGTGTATCAAGATTTTAATTTCAAAAACTTTTCCGGAATTGGATTGTGGAACGTGCTAGCGCTCCGTTTCACAATAATAACCTCATTAGAGACGTCGCACATTTGCGCTTTTAGTACATTGATTTCGAAACAATTCTAAAAGAGTGACACGAACCATATTTCTCTTCCCAACTTCTTCAAAGATAGTTGACAATTGCGTGTTCAAGACTTCAATTTTGATTTTTTTTTTTTTTTTTGAAGAGAGTTACAAATCTTGTCCCTTTCTCTGAAGTAATCAGAGATGACCAACAACAGCGTTTTTAGGCCTTCAATTTCAGAAAAACTATGGGGGCGAGTCCGTGATTCCCTTACATATCACCAAAAATGACCTACAATTGCGTATTTAGAGCTCCAATTTCGAGGGTTCGAACTGGATCATTTACTTAACGTCATTAAAGATAGTCGACATTTGCACATTTTGGGCTTCAATTTGGAAATTCTAATGGTGCCAACGAAAAAACGGTGGAAGGTGACAAACTTGAGATACAGTGAGTTGAAAGCAGGCGATTTTTCACTAAAATGATTTTGATAGACACTTTGGACGACAATATCTTTTACAAAATCAATATTTAAGCTCTGCAGCTGTAAAACATTAAAACTAAGTATTTGGACAATAGAACTACGAAATATGAACCTTTCAATTTGTTTGGTTAAAAATTTATGAATCCAGGTCGAAGATTGCCCACCGCGTTTTTTCGCAAGTTAACATGCGTGCTTGCTACACAAAATTAATTAAGCTCAATCTCACAAAAAATACTGGAGAGTATTGACAACCAAAAGTATTTTAAACCCCAAAAATATTAGGCCCCCAGTGTGATAAAATTTTCTGCAGTCTTAGTCTAATTATGCCAATTCTTCATAACAGACATTATTTCAAGCTAATTTTTTCATCCTTATTCGAAAGAACACCATCGAAAAAAAAAAACGCATTTCGATAGGAAAAAATCTGGTTCTTTCTAATGGTACCAAAGAAAAATTGTCGAAGGTGATAAACTTGAGATATATTGAGTTGAAAACAGGCGATTTTTCATTAAAATGATTTTTATAGACACTTTGGACGACAATATATTTTATAAAATCAATATTTAAGCTTTGCAGCTACAACCCGTTAAAAACAAGTACTCTGACTATAGAACTAGTAAGTAAGAAGTTTTAAATCGTTTTTGTTAAAAATTTATGACAACCTGAAATAAAGGAAAAAAATTGCCCATCGAGTTTTTCGCAAGTTTAGATGCGTGCTACACAAAATCTAGCGCAATCTCACAAAAAACACTGGAGAGTATTGACAACTATAAGTACTTTAAGCTCCAAAAATATTAGGCCCCCAGTATGATAAAATTTTCTGCAACCTTAACCTAAACATTGCAACTCGTTTCAAGAAACTGATCCGCAATTTTGGACCACATTTTTTGCGGGATCCTAGCTCCTCCAGATTTGGATCTTGGAAGTTAAAAATTTGCACAGGTTAGTTTCATAGGTATGTCTACCACTATGTAAAATCTAATCTAAATCGGAGATGGTCGAGTGGGGACGATTTGAAAAATTGGTCCAGTTGACGTGGAATGATTCATTTAATACATTACTAGTAAAATAATGTATTAAAAGTAGATTTAAAATATTAGTAGAGCTTCAATACATCTTCATAAATGGTAAAATGCAAGAAGCCTTATTGATAAACTTTATTAGTTGTCAATACAATGATAATGAGATCGGCAATTAGGCGAAAACACTTGATATATGGTCACTTGATACAGGGCCGGACTGGCCCGCCGGGCAACCGGCCGCAGGGCCGGTGCGCCCCCCGCGGGAAAATTACTTTTTTTATGAAGAAAAAAAAAATCATTAAATTTCTGAAAAAAAAATTTTTTTTTTCCTTGTTTGCGTCTGCAGTTCTTTTTTTCACTCTCCATTCCTGATGCTACGAATTTCTTCAGTACTCCAGTAAGGCTGGCTACACGCTGAGGACCCTGGGATTATCTTGCTGACGGCAGATCTTTTCAAGGCGTTGCGTTTTCGTTTCGCTTCCGGTTATTGATTAAGAGTATATAAT
>JAXGGA010017063.1:0-25214 GCA_038373865.1 Uloborus plumipes | reverse complement strand
GAAAATATAAAAAAAAAATTATGTACCTACACTTTAAAAAAATGTCCTGAAAATAACGGAAAAATATACGGCAGCTGAGTTGCCAAAAAAATTCCGTTTCGTTAATTATGTTTCTGTGATTTTGAAAAAGCACACATTTTTGAATAAGAAAAAAAAATATGGAGGAATGGTTGTACTTTATTAATTTGATGGCATAAGCTATCGGGAAATACTCGTCCATACGCACAACCATTTGAAAATTAAGTAACAACATATCTAATGCGAAGAAATGAGTTCCATAAATTTTGCACGTGTGGCACAATTTGAGCAAGCATGAATTCCCACGATTCCCTACCCTATTCGCAACCCTATGCATACACTATTCGCAAGGCTGAAAACAATTTTAATGACCTATTTGGTGCTCAATGCCCACCATTCCGTACGTCGTTAATAATTTTTTACATTGCGGTTAATGACAAATATTACGAACATGAAAAAGCAAACACCTTAAAAAACGTGGTAGCATTTTAGTACTGTCATGCAATAATTTGTTTGTCTGAGAAGGAAACATATTTAATCAGGTATTTATCATACACAAATAATTTTTTCTACTCTCGAAAACAAAAATAGTTGCCTAGCAACGCGCCTTGGAAAATTTCAATTATTGAAGGTTCTTGGCGCTATTTAAAAAGTCGCCAATTTGGTAGCTAATTTGGGATACCTTGGATAATTCTGAATTCCTATCCCTTCTATAAATAAAGAAACCTATGCCGTGCGGGTCTATACGGATGGTAGTAGAGATGATCATCATTGAGCTGGCAGCGGAATTTATATCAAGTCACAAGACCATAACTTAAGGATCCAGATAAGAAACCCGGACGGATGCTCAGTTTTTCGAAGCAAGCTAATAGCCATCGACGAAGCTCTTGCCTCCCTTGTGTCTCTTAAAGATGGAAAAGAGATCTGGATTCTATCCGATAGCAGAAGTGCAATTCAACACTTGGCCAGATTGGAGAGAGTAAGAGATAAGGTGGGAACATCAATTATCAGCAAACTAAAACAACTCTCCACTTCGCACATTATTCACCTACAATGGATTCCCTCACACGTAAATCTAGAGGGCAACGAGATCGCAGATATTTTGGCAAAAGCAGGTGCTTGTGAGCCCACTGCGCAGTCAGCACCGCTAACCTATTGTGAGATTTTCTCAATGATTAAACACCAAAATGGGATTACTTGGAATGTCCCCCCAGAGCACCACTGGTATCAGTGTCCTCGTCCTGGAGGTTCCCTGGCTCAAGAATTCAATAGACAGGAGCAAACCACTCTTGCCCGCCTTCGTAGCGGTCATCTTAAAACTATGAAATTCATTGGGGGTGCTAAGAGATTTCAAACATGTACCAACTGTTCTGTTCAAGAGGCATCTCCTCTCCACATCCTTGAGTGCCTGGGACTTACCAGACAGGATTTGGCGGACAATCCTTTGCTGGTGTTAGATTTCCTTAGGCTGTACAACATCATGGACCTGGTCTAGCTCTGCTGACCAACGGGGGCATGCAACAACAACATAAAGAAACCTACGTATTATCACTTTTGTGAAAGAAATTGTCGCCAAATGTTGAGGTATTCTCTGTGAAGCTGATTACTTTTTGGCAATCTGAAATCAATTTGAATATTATATTTGGCGCTAAATGTACGTCATTCCGTATGGCGCGGCGTTAAAATTATTTCCAACATTGCGGTATATCATAGCAAATAATATGGACATGAAAAAGAACTATTAATTGGATGTTTGGCGAGAAAATATAGTAACATACTTTGATTGAAAACAGCAATAGGTACAAAGAACAAAATAGTGCTCGTCTGGAAAATAATGTATGACATCTAAGCCTCTGCAAATCTAAAGGAGTTCCGAAATATGAAACTGAATTTCATTTGTTTTTAAAAAAAGATTAATCTGTTAATCAAATACCTTTTTTTATCCTTTATACTTGAGATAGTTATTGGGAAAACTTCCATTATTGAGCGCTCTTGACGCGATTTAAAAGATCGCCAAATTTACGGTAGCAAGCAATTCCAACTATCTGCCAGAGAGTTGAGTTGATACACTAAATACTCGATTAGATTGATGAAAGCCTTCGAAAATTGAGTTTTAAATTGAAATTACAAAGACAGAATCAGGTCTAAAATTGAAATAAAAAAATAACTACCCATCGGATTTTGTTGAAACTGGTCTCTAAACCTTCCCAGTACCAAAAGGAACAAATGGTGAAAATTTCAGCCAAATCTCCCGGGTAGTTTCTGAGATCTTAGGGAACACACACATATACACATTTACCAACAGTCATTTTTATATATATAGATGGGCCAATCCATGAGAAATAGGACATAGACATCAAAATATGAAACTCACTTAATGATAACATGTTATATGTCATTTTATTCACAAGAAAACATAGTTTACTAATTCAAAGTGTAAAATATCCTAGTTTTTACTGTAAACATGGTTTCAACGTCCTAAAGTTACGGTTTCTCTAACCCATTTTTTCAGTTAAAAATTATCAAGTTTCCAGCCTAGACCCTGGCTACACCGGGTTCAATTTGGAAGATAACAAATTATAGTGCTTTAGTAAGCACCCCCTTTGACCTTTTCCAGCAATCAATTTCTTTCTAGGTTGTATTAGTTTTTAATTACAGGCAGGTAAAATTATCTAGAATCTTTGAAACGACCGTAACCGAAAACAAGTATTTGTTACTCTGTAACAATAACTATTTGAGGTAGAAGTTTGCCATTTAGGTTTGTTAGTGTACTCATTTATTCTAAAAACATGCACTAATAATTTTTTCAAAAAACCTTTTAGTTTTTGTGCTATGTTGGTTACGGGTGTTACATGTTTTAGGTCTAAATTCACAGTTCACGTCGGATCTTTGCCAAATTTGGTACATAAATCCACTGATGCATCTGAAAGTTACTTTGGGGGTATTCATCTCTTATAGCTTGGAAAAGCTCCTATAAAGGAGCTTTCCTACTATAAATACCGTTTACGTTAGTTCTTAGACAATTTGGCTTAGGGGTCATTTGATGTTCACCAGGAAACCATACAAAAGTGTAATAATGAAAAAAAATTAAGTTATTTGCATTTGAAACATTGTAGTAAAACATTTTGCTGGATTTATAAATTATTTGCCCTCACCTCCTCGCTTTCGAATTATAAAGTCCTAAAGTCTGCCGAAATTGTAACAAAGTCACTAAATTTAGCGAGTTTCAAGGTTATGATGGGAGACATCTTTTCACATGCTTTGCTGATAGCTGTCCTATCACATGCAGATGGTGAAATAGTCGGCCTTCTATTTCCCCAGAAGCCTTTAAATTTGGAGCTTCACTGAAATTTAAGCCTTTAAAATTTATATCTCGATAAAGGGAGGCCGAGGGCAAATGATTTATGCAGAAAAAATCTTAATGTGTGAGTATTTTAAAAATGTTTAATGAAACGAACACTTGTAGTTGAAGCAATAAGGTGCCCTGTACAATCAATACCATTTACGTAATAAGCGAATTTGTAGAAATTTTTCTAAGCAGAGTACTGAAGAAATACAGAGCTCAAGTCACAGATGATTATGAGGATTTAGTGGAGCTAAAATATCTGAAAAGAGACTGGGAGGTGCGGGTATTCTGGTGAAGTTTCATGGTAAAACGTAGCTCAAGGGGTTTGAAAGCGTCCAAAGTCTATAGTAATCAAATGAATATTATATCTTATCAAATGAACTAACTGGAGAACCTTTCTGCTCATATGTCTATTATTTGATTTTATGTATGGCGGAAAAATGAATTAAAAGAGCCGCTTACTCATTTTTAGCAACATACTTATTGAAAATAGTCGGACGTGAAACGACCGTAACCGCTTTTGTAACGACCGTAACCGCAATCAAAAATTCATAAAAATTTATTTTTCAACAAAAAAGCTAAGTTCTTTGTATGATATCATTCCTTATTTATTTAGCAATTATTATAAAAATCCAGAAGATCATACGTGCAATAGATTCACAGAAAAATGGCAGTGTTTGATAGCACTCAAAAAACCATGTCTTTTTTTTGAAACGACCGTAACCACACATTTTCGAGATTTTTCTACAACTTCCACTAATAATTTCAAACTAACGCTTGGTGATAATCATGTTGGGGGGGGGGGGGAGTTTTCATTAGAACTTTAACTGCATTTGTGAATAAAATATGAGCAGCTGAAGTTGTGCGAATGAAACGACCGTAACCATGGATTGACCCATATACATACAATAAAAAGTAAAATTAAATAAGTGCTTCATTGAAAGTTACATTCTAATCAATACTAGGAATTTAATTCATTGGTTAAGTTTTGAATTTATCAACTCAGCAGCTATTTAAAGTTATTGATGATAAGAATAAGAAAATCAATTGAGATCTAGGGACTCTTATGAGTCCCTTGAGGCGCTTTATCAAATACAACTTAATGCATGCAATATAAAACGGCCGGTATAGAGAAATAAAAAAAAGGTGGAATGTGTGCCAAAATGATTATTGATGTAGTAGCAAGTGTTGTTGACAATAACATCATTCACCACAGTCAGGGAACACTTATTAGGGTTACAATAAAAAACATAATAGACTTAGTTATATAAAGATACGTACTGGAAATATACAAAGAAATGAACTTTATAAGGAATGCAGGCAGGGTAGCATGGAGTAACAGTAAGGTTCTGAGCCTCTTACTCCCAAGTTTGACAGATCAACCCTGACCCAGGTGAAATTTTAAGACGGGAAAAATCGTCAAAAATAGCATGAATAGTTGAAAATAGCATGAAAAATTCATGTTAACGTATGAGCATTGGAAATGTTATAAATAGAGTCTTGGAGTATATTTTTTGCTTGGGTGCTTTTTAGTTAAATACAAGTCCTAAAACCCCGGTGCTTTTAAGTGGTGGGAGTTTGGATGTCAAAATTCTCAAGTGGAAATGCCATATGTTAATGGTGGTGTCACATGAAAGAATGCATACTAGTCCTTAAGACACTTTGCAAAGGGTGAGGAGCCATTAACAGGAGATGAATTTTTCAAAGTACATAGTTGAGTTAAGAATTTGGAGAGGGAGGAAAGAAAAGAGCTTGCAATGTTCCAAAATGTGTAAAATGATTTCAAAATATAAAATAACACTGGTACGGGTAGGCTTCTAAGATGCTGAATTTTTCATTATAAGGATCGTGTATCAGAAAAATTCTATAATATAATTGTTTTTACATAAAAAATGAAAAAATTATAAAAAATGTTACATTATATTAGGCTGTGGTGGGAATAGAAAACAAATTTTCAACATTGATGACCAGATACAGGGTCTATGCAGTTACCCTGTTCTAGACAATTTATTAATCCCCAAAGAAGATCAATAGCTCTTTTAGAACAATTCAGTCCATTACAAGCAACAGTTGTTTTGCTAAACTGATCTAAATATATCTACAGCTCTGATGAAATGTAATTTTCTCGAATTTAAAACTAGCTTGGGATTTGAAGATCTTAAAACAATAACCCTTGGTTTGCCATGTGTGCAGAATTTTAGCACATCAATATCCTTCATTTTAATAAATTTAAGTAACTAGATCATGATTAATTTTTGTTAAAGACTATATACATATTTGTAGAACATACCAAGAGGAGATACCCCTAATAGACAAAACAATACAGGAAATAAATCCATGTTCTGAAAATTCTTAATGAGTTCCATTAAATAGGAAAAGAAAAGAAGCAAGGTGACGTGACTTAACAACTTAAACATATAAGTTGAATAAATTAAATTAGTGTTTTTTATAATATACTGCTGAAATTGAAGCAATATGCTTATCGAGTAAAACTCTCTAAAACTTCTGTTTCTCCCTCCATAAATATCACACTGATAATAATATTACCGACAATGATATACATCCTATACTTTTGCATTGGAATCAAGATCATATCTTTTATAAATGCTGTTTATCACTTCGAGGTTAGAACCAAGTCCTTGAATGAAATTCTCAATATCTGCAAGGATTTCATCTTCTACTGCAAATTCGACCTCTCCGGCCAATAGCTGCAGAAGGGATTTCCTTGAGGGTGCTGCATGCACCATTATCTGTAATTTATATAAAATTATAAAATACTCTTCATACTCATTATTAAAATGTATGCTTAAAAATCTCATAATTACTTATTAATAGCCCAGCAACATCACCCTGAACTTGGTCAACATACAAAAACTACAAGTTAATAATTTTGAAAATATTATGATGTCAAATTTTCGTAGACTGGCATTGGTATCTATATAATAAAAATGAGCTTCACTTCTTAAAAACCCACCTACTCTTCAAATGAAACCAATGTTAGTCAAGCAGGTGTTAACAGTTTGAACCATTTTAAAGTATATTTAAAAATGAATTACATTTTTTTTTTTTTTAAAGAAGGAGAATGTAAAATAAAGTTAGAAACCAGATTTTTTTTTTGACTTGATCACTTTTAAATTCAAAGTTACTTACTTGGATATTTTTAAAACACAGAGTTGGCGGTGTATTGCATTTTTCTGACTTAACCCTGGCTTATGGGCAGTTATTTACTGCTTTATACTTGGATATTCGTTAACAATTTATTGTGAACTTTTTGCAAAAATAAGTTCTGAGCAAGGGAGAGTTAAAAAGCTAGACCATGGAATAATTTTTCTCACTTTTGTTGCTCAAATAATGATTTAAAAAAAAAGCTGCCATATGTAGTTGTGGGGAAAAAACAAAACACTTTTTCTGTCACGCTTTCAAGAGTATAATGTACACTATAAAACTCCTCCGAGGGCGCAGCTTCATATTAAATTGAGCACCAACTTTAATAGTTTCTATGATTTATAGCCTTAAAAAAATATTTAAAAAAAAATCAGATTTTTAATCATCAGCAACATTTACCTTGATACACCAACTTTTCTTTAGGTTAATTCAGCTGTTGCATAACTTACAATAACGTCATTTTATTAGTACTACAGTCCAAAAAAGTTGTTAATTGTCAGAATACAGAAAAGAGCAAGCAGGAAAAGCCTTTTTTTTAAATTAATCTTTTTGTCACACAACTATTTTATCATGTAAGCCTTCCAATTGTCTACATACAACATAAATCAGTACAAGGTTAGTGAAATAATACATAAAATACTAAGCACAATAAATACATTAGAATACAAAGTTTCAGTTGAAACATTAACCCATTAATACCTAGCGTCCCTTTTTAGGACGGTCCAAAAAGGGCCTGAATTTCCCAAAAATGAACATTTAAACCAAATAATAGTGTTCAATTAGTACCTTGGTATTGTTTCAATTCGTGATTAACAGATTGCAGCACAAAACCATTGTAAAGTGTGTTCTGTAGCAGTTTTAAGGAGATCTTTCATCAAAAATTACATCGTTCGCAATCTCAAGAAAAAAAGCCAAGTTTTCAAAGTTATTCCCAGCTTCCCAGTTTATGTTAATTGTTGATTTTATTTCTTCTTATAAAATGTCTTTTTAAATATTATATCGTAGGCGGAAATTTTTTTTAGTAAAACAAGTATGTACCCTCTGGGTCTATTGTAAGTTTTAAAGGACGATTTTTCTTTCCTTAACACGTTGACTGCCAAGCTACGAGATAACTCGTGGTATGTGAACTTAGCTGTTGAGTCCACTTCGAGTTAGCTTGTAGTTCCTGGATTTGCTGTTTTCATGCATATTCGAGCGCAGATGTCATACTCGGGCAGAAGTAGAGATATTTGGCTTCAGTTTCGGTGAAGGTACCATAAAGTCCTAACTCTCTCAGCACATGTAGATTGGCTTTAGCCCAACTCCTAATCTAGGAATTGCTTCATAGCTTGGCAGTCAACGTGTTAATAAAAAAATTATTTTTACATGATATTTTTTTAATTATTTTTCCTGTCCATTAAACACTGTTTGTAACCAGTATACAAAATATCTTTGGAAAAAAAATGTCAGGCATTAATGGGTTAAAAGAAACCCTAAGTACGCCCTAGTTTTCATTCTGTTGTTTTCACATATTAGAAGCATAGATTTACTTACCCCAAAAAGTTTCTGAACCAGCCACCCATGATAAGGCTTCAATTTTTCTTCATAAGCTTTATTGAAGTAAGGAACTAGATTGTCTGTACAAACATTTTCTTTGCTATCTTTGACTAGGCAAGTAAGGAAAACATTCATGTACTCTAAGGCTCTGGTCACAAAAAAGAATTAACAATTATTTTCTTTTAAAAACTTTAATTTCCTTCATAATATAAAATGTATCAACATTTTTAATTTTATGTGAGAAGTTTTATGCACATACAGTAAGATTTGAAGCCATTTTCGAAACAAGTGCTTCTACTTATTGTACATTTTCCCCAAGTATCTACTATATATAGTGTTGCAGAATATTAGCTCGAATAATTTAACTTTTATGATTTGTTTGTTAAGTAAATTTTGCATTTTGTAAAGCTTCTCCTACACTTAATATTTATAATTATTTTAAAACAGCATTAGTATCTAACCAAAGAGTAGCAAAGCTGAAGAATAAATAGTTAAAATTTAAGTTACATATTAAGGGTTTAGTTTGCATCTGTTTTAGAAACAGACACTAAAATAATTGAAAATTTACAGATAAATATACATAATTTTAGAGAAAAAAAATTTTGTTACATTTTTTTTGTTGCAATTTTGTGATTATGTTAAACTATTTATCACATAATTAGTGAATAATTCATTAGTTTCACATTTATTATTCCTTTGAAGTCTTACAATGATATGATTTTTAGAGAAAGATTTAACTTATTTTCAATATTGCTTATCCAAGAACAATGTTAAAAAAAAAAATCTACTACCATCAGGGGCCCACTGGGGGGGATTATGGCGCAATTTGCGATATCAAAATTTTTGGGGGGATTTTTTTAACTAATTTATTTGTTTAAATTATTAATTAATTTTTATAATTTAAATTATTTCTTTATTATTATTCTTTTATTTATTTTTTTTTTGTGTGCGTGCTTGGAATGTCTG
Organism: Uloborus plumipes; assembly: GCA_038373865.1. Classification (NCBI taxonomy): domain Eukaryota; kingdom Metazoa; phylum Arthropoda; class Arachnida; order Araneae; family Uloboridae; genus Uloborus; species Uloborus plumipes. The sequence goes on along the minus strand of JAXGGA010017063.1, from coordinate 16,183 downwards.
GAAGGGAAAAAAAGCGATTCTATTCTGCGCAAATTAGTATTTTAAGAAAATTAATAATATATAAAAAAAATAATAGTTATAATTTTAAAAATAAAAATAAATCTTCAAAAAAAAAAAAAAATAAATAAATAATATTAAAAAAATAAATAAATATTAAAAAAAATAAATTAAATTAAAAATAGGGATAAAATAAAAAGCACAATAGGGTTGTGAAATTTTTTTTTGTGGGTGGGGGGGGGGGGGAGGGGATTTGCGCCATTGAGCTTGGAGGGGATGGGCACCCCTGACTACCATCATTGCACTGCAATGGAAAACTTATATTTTGACTAATGGAAAACTTATATTTTGACTCGATTTTGTTCAACAACAGACTAAAGAACAAGCACATATTTCAGCTTAAATAATACAAGCTCCAACCTTCAGGCGGTTTATTGTTATTGAGGAGGTCATTGAAAGGAAGAAGTGTTATTTGCAGAGCTGAATTGCTACTTTCACAATAGCACAGCACAGGTAACTCGACACTACTCAGAAGGAAAACACCTTCATTTTAAGTGAATTTCCCAAGAAAAAATAAACTTTCAAGGCCAGGCTTATTCTTACCAGATTCGTGCATTTTGCATAACTTAAAAAAGACAATTATGTAATCAATGTTGCCACAAGACACATTTTCACACAAACAAGGCAGTGTTTATATTTACTTTTTTAAAAAGTTGTTAAATTTTCTGTTTTTCAAACAAATAACAGAAAAAATATATAAATAAATAAAAGAATTACTAGAGAGTGATTGGGGTGTTTTCATGTCAATAATGTAAATTAAATGGATATTGAAATTATATCTACGTATTTAACTGATTAACCTTTAGGAACCGGGCGGTACACATGTTGTACAATAAGTCTCGTCTAATTCAGAGGACAGGGTTGAAATTTGCACTTGAACCCTTTGGAGTCGGGGATTTTTTCAAGGTTTCATACGTCTGGTACGACGGTTTATACCTTCTCTTTTCAATGGAGAATAAATCTGTGGTTAAACTGCCGTACTACCTGGGTCCAAAGAAAAATTTCTAAATGAACAGCCCGGATCCAAAAGGTTAATAGCTGTTTAAAAAGTTTTTGAGATGAATATTTCTACTCTCAATGCTGCTTAAACAGGCAGGTTTACATTGTGGTTGGAATTGTAAGTGTTTCAACCAGCTAGTTTGGAAAAAAGTACATAAATCAGCAGAAAATGCAAAAATGGGTAATTTAAAAAATGCATATACCTTTTAAGCCATAAAAGAGCATCAATTCCAACATTTTCGTTTGCTTCTTTTGAACTATCTAACTCATTTTCAACTATGTCATTCAATGTCAGAAACTTTTCTGAGTCACTCATTCTTATCTTGTTTAGTTTCTAAAAAATAAGCAAGAAAAACAATTATTTAAAAATATGGCAATGAAAAACAAAGAGTTGAGCACACATTAAACAAAAGAAGAAATTATATGGTAAGTTAAACATATGTTAAGTTGAAAAAAAGATAACTCTAGGTAATTTAAAATGAGTACATAAAATGACATCCTATGTATTCATCACTAATTGCAGTGAAAATCAATGATATAAGTAGTACAAAAATGTATCTTAAAATGTCAAACAACAATTAGCTAAATTGATCCAAAAAAGATAACACCCTTTTGGGTGCTACCTCCCTTGAAGATCACAATATATTTTTACAAAATCACATTAGGATTTATAAGTTTCAACATTTTGAAAAAATATTTAAGTTCTAACATGCAAAGATGTAAATAAAAAAGACAAATTAAATTTATTTCTCAATATTTAAAAATATTTCTTTTTTGGTATGTTTCTTTTTTTCTCCCTCTCTCGTTAAAAATATTAATTGGTTATTTCTTGCAGTACACTTTACATTAAAATAATCCTACTCAGCAGCACAGTAGAAGAATTTCATATATCAGATCACAGTATTAGTTCTACAAGAAAAAAATTGTTTGCAATTTTTGATGATGTGCAGCCAAGTTTACTATCATTAAATATTCTAACCTATCAGAGAATTTGAATTTTCAAATACCTAGATGCATACCTAAAGTGCACCTAACCATAAATCAATAAAATAATTCATGTTTTAAAATTGAAATTAACATTAATGCAAACTACTGACAAAAACAGAAACTCCAAAATAAAGAAAACAACTTAAATACAACTTTAATCTGGCAGTCTGTCAATCCTTTACTTATTTCGTGAAAACAAGTTAAGCATTTATCTGACCTATTAGCAATTACTTTGCTATATTATTTGTAAAACTGATTTTGAAATATTTTGAAAGCAATTCATATCATCAACACGTACCTCAATATTACCCAAAATGTCATTTTTCACAGGAGAGAAAACTGTTCCTAAAAGCTCTGAAAAAGAAAAGAAAAACAATATTCATCTCACTAATTAATCATTCTTTGCTTCTTAGATTGAGGAACAAATAACTCAAAACTAATGATTCATTTTATGAATAAAACTAAATCATATAAATTATCAATAGACATCAAGCTCAAAAGAAGAAGAAAAAAAGTTAAATCATAATTAACCTAACACACAACTATAAGAAAATGAATTGAAATTTTAATAATCAAACCAAAGTTCTAAACACAAAATGCACGTATTTGATATATTTACATGGTGACTTACATATAAATAAGGTAAAAAAATAGGTTATTTACAAAAAGGTTACTCATACACAGAAATAAAAAAATCAAGCCTTTTCTTGAAGCCGTTAACAATATAGTAGACATCTGCTTAACCTGCCTATGTTTGACTAGATCTTTGGTTTAATCAGCCATACTTCACTTAAATACAAAAATCAAATTCATAAAAAAATGAAAAATTTTTAAAATGTATTTCTTTAGTAAGTTAAAAAATATACTTGAAACAAAGGGTAAAGTATCATACTCTATCTGAAATTACAAGATTGATAATAAAAGGGATATGAAGGGGAATGGATTGTCTAGTATTTTATTGCCTATAGAAGACCATGGAGAAAAATCTGAATCACGTAGCTGCCTATTGAATTATTTATTTGAAGTGCTTAACATTAAAGATGGAATACTGGAGTCATGATCAGAGATTTCCTGATCTACACTTATGAATATTTTTGGAGACTTTGTTCACTTTAGCAAATAACAGGGAGATACTTCCGGCCGTAGAAGAGACAATTTTCTACTAACAACTCAATGTCGTTATCAACAAGTTTTCAGTGAATGAGAAGATGCAATAATTGCAGATGTGGAACAATGGTTGGCCGCTGTCAGGAATCTTCAGCAAGAAACATCATCAGAGCAACAATGTGATCCTGTCATATCAGAAGGAGCAATGCATTGAAAATTGTGTTGTGTCCAGTGTATATAAAAGGTCCAGCTCCCATAGCGGACTTAAGAAATTGCACCCCCCCCCCCCCCCATGGTTACCTTGATAGAAGGTCACTTTGAATTCTTAAAACAATCCTTGTTCAGAAAATATTTATTATTCGGTTGTTCAACACTGCAACTTTGATATTCTTTTCGCTTTCTTAAAATGTTTTTTAATGATGCTCAATGTTTCGTCTCATTAGATGTTGTATTTTCCCCTCCAGCTATCATTCTTTCAAAGTTTCTCCTTCAATACTTTCCTTTATAAAAGAAATTAAGAAAAAAAATCCCCTTAGCTTTGCATTCATTTATTGATCAAAATGCTGTCCTCTGGCTGCTGGGACAACGGCAAGAGCCATTCTTGCCAACCCTTAGCTACGTTACTAGTTATGCCATGTGTAACTACTAACCAGATTACCCCCGGTCCTAGTTTAGACGGTTGATCGGAAGTCCTCTGCATATTTACAATTTTATTAACATAGAAGGTGTGGATAAAATTGTTAGTTATAATGAATTATCATTATTATAAAAATACACGAGAACAAAATTATTATGAAACACTGGACCGCAAAAGAATAATTTTATTTCAAAAAGACATATAACAATACCCAGCGATATTCTATTTTTTCTGTAAATGAAAAACTTACCAATGAAACGAACTATACCACGACACGCTTCCAAAAACTTAACTATTTCAATACGCCCATTTTCAATTTCAGGAAAGTGAGTAACATCAGAAAAAAACATTTTGCTTCAGTAGAATAAAAGGGAAATTTAAGATAAAACTGCATTAATTTTAACAGTGTTAATGTTCTAAAGACACGTTTTCATGAATGAGAAAGTCGGCAATAATTCATTGTTTACTGAAAGTCTGAAAGCAAGAAGCTAAAAAAACGAGCATGAGTGATATGAGGCGTAGCAGACGAGTCGGTTTCGTATAATTAACTGTAGATATGACTGCAAATAATATTCATTTTTTTTTAAATTTGAATGTTGATTCTGGTTTTAAGCTTTGATTTTTTAAAAAGTAAAATCTTTGACCCTAAAATAAAGAGAAATGACTAAAAATAAGTGTTTTCACTTCGGTTAGCAAAACCCTTATGCTATACAACAACTATAATCCTTTAAATGGCAATAACGTTCCATGTTTGTATTGTTTAAATGTCAGTGTCCTGTAAATTTTAATTTCTTCTTTGTTTTCTGTCTCTCAGGGAAATAATTTGACTGTCGTGTGCTTATTTGCATTTTCTCACGTGTTTTTTTTAGGGTTCACTTTTGACGTACAATTTTGTCTTTTTGCCGCAACCAGCTTACAATGACAAGTCCCCTTGAGCTAATAATAAACATGTGAATCGCTTGTTTGACATTCCGGCATTGTAGTTTGAGTTTACGAAGTGTTACTTTGATCATTAAAAGCTGCACATTTTGTTCCAGCTTAAAAACGAATCATATTAAAAATTGACTTTTGAAAGTAATTATAATGTTTGTTTTTAAAGTTTGACTTTTTGACCTTTGTGTGTATTCATAAGTTAAGAATTTTTTAGGTAAGTATAAATTTTGATTTTGTTGTTAATTAGAATTGATAATTGATGTTAACTTTTTCCTAATATTTTCTTTTTACTTGTTACTTGTTTGTGATGAGGTTTCGTGAAAGAATAAACTTAGTTTGTATTATCTTGCTTTTTTTGTTTGTTAATAATTTTAAATCGTCAATTGATTAATTTGCATTTATTCGCTATGTTTCAATAAATATTTAATTTAATATTCCTACTTCATTTTGTTCCGAAAGTTTAGACAATGGAATCTAGTGCAACTGAGCTGATGATGCCTTCCAGCAAAAAGTTGAAATTGGATGATAATCCGTCTTGCTCAAATTCAGTTGAAGAAATCAAAGATAATCAATGTAAGGAACTGATACCTAAGAAAGCTTCTACATCGAATTTCGCAGAAGCTGACGAAAAGAAAAATAATTGCAGATCAGACAACAGGTGTGGTTTATCAATCATTAACAGACTTATTTTCAAAATAATTCCAAAGTTTACAAATAAAAGTAAAATAGTCAAAATAACTAATTGCTCATAACAAATATCAATATTATAATAATCAAAATTTTTATCAGGCAGAATAATGCGTAACAACTCAATTTGCTAGTGATGAACGAATATTTGGCCCTTGCGCCGAATATTCGGCTTCGGCCGAATGTATATTTAATTATTCGGCCTTATCTGAATACTGGGCAAAAAATGTATTTAATTTTCGCAATTTGAAAGTTTTATATCTTTTTAATTTTTCTTATCATGTTTGATGGGCATTTTGAAGGAAATTTTCTTATCAGGGCTCCCGTTGGGTGCTCACAAAGCTGGGTCCCGAGGACCCACCATTTTTGAAAAAGTGGGTCCATTTTGAAAATTATGGGTCCCGCACTCTGCAAAAAAAAAAAAAAAAAAAAGAAAAGGAAAAAAAAAAGAAAAGAAAGAAAAAGGAAAAACTTAGCAATTAAATGAATGTGAAGTAATAATTTTTAATCGATAGTCAAAATCATTGTAAAATGTAAAGATTTATTTTTGAAATATTTATTATAGTACGCTAATTACTTTTTGACAATGGGTGAATTAAGACAGGCGCAAACGTAGTGCGGTGCAAATGACGATGGCGACTGCCTTCGTTGTCTGGAATGTTATTTATTTTACATAACCTGAATATGTAATGTTGTTTATTTTACGAAGCCTTTATCGCAAAAAAAGGAAATATAGGCTACGTAAAATAAACAACATAACAAATTCAGACTATAAAATAAACAACATTACGGACAACTAAGTCGTCATAGATCGCGTTGGGGAAAAAAAGCATCTAGCTAATCCGCACCACCTTAATTTTACCCTTTTTTAACTGATAAAACCGTCCACGGGACGAATTTTAGCGCGTCCTGCAGGACGCGTTAAGTTTCAACCATCGAGTCCATTTCCTGAAATCCGCTTATTTTATGCGCTATAGCGCGTCAACGGGACCCCTGCTTATACTATGATACTTTGTCCTTTTTGAGGGTATTCACTAATTTTATTGTCTATTTAAACTGCGTGTACTACAAACCTTGACCATCTTAACGCATAGAATAAATCTATATAAAATCATAGGATAAAGCAGAAAATCAAAATACTTTTGCTTGCATATTACAAGGGTAAACTTATTTTATGAAACTAATTCTTATATATTAAAGATTTAAATTGATAAAATAGAAGCATAAATCATACATGAAACATTGGTCAGTTCTTTCTTAATCAAAATAAAATACGTATATAAAAATGGAATAGTATGATAGAATATACTTCTTTCCTGATCTTTTATTTAAAAAAAATTGAATATGAGAATTTAAAATATAAAAATATAGTATTGTTAAATTCCCTACATAGCATTTCAAAAATATTCTTTGTAATCTTTGCAATTATGAAAATCATAAAGCTAAGTTTTTTCTGTGCAAACAGATTATGAGGCAAAAAACATTTTTAGGAGATAGGTCTCTTTCTTTTTCTTTTTTTTTTTTCCTAAAATTTTACCAGATTTGGAAAATAAGTGTTTATTATATTTGGTACATGTAATGAACATCTAGCTCTGAAATGCACTTTCTGGCCTGTTAAGATTTAGGAAATTTAATTTTCACTACTTAACCATTTCGTTTTTTCAAATAAGGGTTCTAAGAACGATAAGTCAATTTTTCTCTCGGTGCCTACATGGATAAAAGTGTAGATTTATCTAAATATAATTATATTTTTTGTATTGGAATACTTTCAACTATTAACATTTGTCATAGAGATATGGTTTGTTGCTGCTAATTTTGGTAACTGTAAACATTAAATACAATAAAAAATTACATGATACATTTCCATGCTGAATCATTTCAGTTTATTTTGTCCCCTTTTACATTAATATTTGTGCTGTTTACTTTGTAGGAAAAAGTCAGTCGATGATGTTGAGAATGAACTAGAAAATAATGATTCTAACTACTTTAGGTAGGTTTCCCCACGTTTGTTGTAAAAGTTGTATTTGAAAATGTTGTCTTTTATATGTTATCTTTTTTAACTTGTTAACTGATTTTGACAAAATACTTTGTCGCATATGAACTGAACTGAAACTGCAATGGAGCATGCTGAAATGTTTTGTCACATTACAAAGTTTTTGTTTTCTTAATCTCTAGGGCAAAAAAGTTGAAGATAGGTTTATTTCCAGGTTAATGAACCTTAGTTCAAGAGGGGAAAAACAATCTGGCAGTGTGATACAGGGTTGGGTTTTTGACGTCAAAAACTAGTTTTTGACATGACATGTCAAAAACGTCGAAAACGTCAAAAACCTGTCGAAAACTCAAATACAGTGGTTATTGAGTTTTTATAAACATATAAGGTTTCTCATCCTGAAAAATATTAAATAAAAATTTATACATGTTGTCAATCAAGTTTAATAAACATGAAATTAATAAATTTAATGAAAATTATTTCTCATTCCTTTTAACTAACTTGTTTTGCTGTGAAAAAAGTTCAATATTAAATCCAGCTTTTAAAGTAGTTTTGTTTAAATATTTATATAACTATCAATTAGTTATCTTATCAATCAAGTTTAATAAAAATTAAATTAATAAATTTAATGAAAATTAATTCACATTCTTTTAAATTAACTTGTTATGCCATGAAAATAGTTACAAATATTAAAACTTAAATCCAGTTTTTAAAGAAGTTTTGTTTAAATGTTTAAAAACTATCAATTAGTTATCTTATCAGTCAAGTTTAATAAAAATTAAATTAATGAATTTAATGAAAATTAATTCTCATTCTTTTAAATTAACTTGTTATGTCATGAAAAAAGTTAAAAGTATTAAAAATTAAATCCAGTTTTTAAAGTAGTTTTGTTTAAATGTTTTAATAACTATTAATTAGCAATTTTATCAATCTAAAAATCTTTACATCAGAATTTAAAGTGATTTTTTTTTCTTTTGAATAAAAGCAAAACTAAATTAATTAGTACTCAGTGTACAAATCTGCTAAATATTTTTGATCAAACTATTTTATTTATTTATTAGTTATTGTTGTTACTTTTGTAATCAACTTTATCTGAGAATTACTAAAAATATTCTGTACTGGAAAATAAGCTTATTGTTTCAATAACATTACAGTGGTTTCTTTAAAAAACTCATAACAAAACAACAATACAAACTTTACTCATTTTTCAGTACATAATTAATATGTCCACTTCATTTTTAAAGTAAACTGTTACAGTAACTGTTACAGTAATTTCTCGAAGCAATAAAGCCATATGTTTGATTTTTTAAAATGCTAGTTACCATTATTTACTCCCAAGCCCTTCAATTATGTTTAGGATTGCTTATTACTTTATTTTAATAACCTAAAACTTCAAAAGTTTACTTCAGTGTCTGAAATCAGAAACTGTAAAATTAATTTGAAAATGTATTTTGATTATCAATATCAAATTTAAACATGTTTTGGACAGAAATTTAGGTTTTTGACAATTATGTCAAAAAGGGGTTTTTGACATGACGGTAAAAACCACGGTTAAAACCGGATAAAACCTCCGACTGTCAAAAACTTGCCAACCCTGGTGTGATATTTAGGCTTATGTATATACAGTGTGAGCCAAATTCTTCTTTAACTTTAAAAACTTATAAAAATTGAAGAAACAGTGCTAAGGAAATATCAATGTGCAAAAATGGGCTCATAAGAGTATCTTACTTTGTTAGCAGCAAAACTGTTTTTAATTAAAAATCACTGGTGTAGGTGTTGAATTGTTAATTCTGTAGGCTCTAGTAATATTTTGTTTTGTTAGTTGCCAACACTTAACTTTTGCTTATTATGTTTTGGCAACTTCCACTAATTGCTTAGTTGATTTAATGGATTCGTTCCTGTAGCGTTTGTCGCTAATTTGTATCAACCATTTTAACATTTCGGACCTTTTCAATAAAAATTTAGTTCAATATCTTCACAGGTTACGGGACCAGTTCACGCTCCGAAACGCGTTTATTGAATGTGAGTGGATTTGGCATGCTATTTTATCATCTTTTGAAATACATTAAATTCGAAGTCATTTGAAGAGTTAAAAGTAACGCAATTATAATGGCTGGCATTGACATTTCTGCTATTAGCAAATTTAGTGGACAAAATTATTCACAGTGGAAATTTCAAATCAATTGCGCTCTTAAGGCAAAAGGTGTATTTTCGATCGCCAATGGGACTAAAAGTAAGCCAAGTTCTGACGATGCGAAAATAGAACGATGGGAAAAGGACGATGCAGTAGCGATGTTCACGATATCATCGGCTATGGAGTTATCTCAAGTAATGCTTATAGAAAACTGTACTTCATCATATGAAATGCTTAAGAAACTGGACTCTATTTTTAAATTAAAGTCGGACTTTAATAAAATGCTGTTACTTGATAAATTTCATCAATTGAAAATGGAGTGCAATGAAACTGTTGTGCAATATATTGCAAAGATAGAAAATCTTGCTCATCAAATCAAAGATGTTGGAGAAAATATTAGTGATGCTGCCATAATTACTAAAATTCTTGGCACATTGCCTCTGAAGTACAGAAATTTTAGACAAGCTTGGTTGTCTGTTGATGAAAGTAAACAAAACTTGTCAAATCTAACTGCGAGACTTATCGACGAAGAAACTTCTTTGTCACAATCAGAGCAGAGTGAATCTGCTTCTTTGGCGTCAAATAGGTCTAAATTTATGCCAAAATTGCAGACCAGTGATCCCGAGAATAAGAAGAAATATAAAAATCAAAGTTTTCGGGTGGATAAAATCAAAATAACGTGCTATTCTTGCCACAAAAAAGGACATTATGCTCGTGAATGTCCTACTGGGTCTCTCGAAAAAGAAAATGGCGCTCCAGAAATAGATGAAAATTCGTCAAACTACAGTGTATTCAATATTGAAATAAGAAAAACTATCGAAGACAGTGAACCGTGGATTCTCGACAGTGGTGCATCTTGTCACGTGACCTACAATCTGCATTATTTTGATAGTTTTAGCGAATCCAATGGTAATTCCTTCATTCGCCTTGGAGACAATTCAGAAATGCCGATCAAAGGAAAGGGAAACATAAAGATCAAAAGATTTGTAAACGGATATTGGCAAGATGGAGAAATAACTGGTGTTCTATATGTCCCAGATTTGAAGAAAAATCTTATTTCTGAAGGTGTTATAACAAGCAAAGGTATGAAAATAATTAAATTTGATGATCATGCTGATATCTACAATCATAAGGATGAGTTAGTTGGGACAGCAGTTCGTTCTGCAAACAATTTATATCACGTGAAATTCAAAACTATTGTTTCGCCTGAAGTGAACTTTTCTCACAAGAATAACTTTAAAATATGGCACGAACGTTTAGGACACATAAATTTAAAGGCTCTCTCTGAATTGAGTAACAGAGGATTAATCGAAAAGATAGATTTTTCAAACAAAGATGAATTCTTCTGCGAGGCATGTCAATATGGTAAGCAGCACAGATTGCCATTTAAATCTAGAAATTACAAAGCTACTAGAGCAGGTGAGCTGATATATTGTGATGTCTGTGGTCCTATGTCTGTACAGTCCTTCGGAGGCGCAAATTATTTCATTTTAATGAAAGATGATTACAGTGGATTCAGAACAGTTTATTTTCTCAAACATAAAAGTGATGCTCTGGAAGCATTCAAGAAATTTGTTACACTATGTGAAAATAAATTTGATCACAAAGTCAAGGCTCTCAGAGTTGACAATGGAAGCGAGTACATCAATTTGAATTTTTCTGACTTTTTGAACAAGAAAGGTATTCAATTAGAAACTACAGCATCTTACACTCCGCAGCAAAACGGAAGAAGTGAGAGAGATATGCGGACAATAGTAGAAAGTGCTCGAAGTATGATATACTCTAAAAGGTTGTCGCTGGCTTTATGGGCCGAGGCGGTGTGCACAGCTACTTATATTGCGAACAGAACGCCGACTACTCAAGCTCCCAATTCAACCCCTTATGAACTTTGGACTGGAAAATCGACTTCACTTAATCATTTAAAAATATTTGGTTCAGAAGCTTACATGCATGTCCCTGATACTCTACGGAAGAAATTAGAACCAAAAAGCAAAAGAATGATTTTTGTTGGATATGAGAAAGAGTCAACGAATTATCGGCTTTTCGATCCAGTCACTAAAAGGATCAAAGTATCAAGAAACGTAACCTTCCGTGAGGAAAATGAAGAATTGAGAATATCTTGTCCACCATCAAAATTTCTTTTTACTGATGAAAATGACTTAGTTGATGAGAATGTTGCTGATGACAATGGCAAAGAGAACGAATCTGTGGATAAAGAAGCTGAGTTACCTAGTGATCCTGCGAACTCAATGGATAACGATTATTACGTTCTTCGTCCAAGAAATGACCTAAAAGCTCCGACTCGTTATGAAGCCAATATAGCTGATATTATCACGCCCAACACATATGAAGAAGCAATGAGTTCGCCTCAAGCAAAAAATTGGGAAGCTGCTATAAGAGATGAATTAAATTCGCTTAATAAAAATGAAACTTGGGATATTGTACCTGTACCAGCAACAGGAAACGCAATCGGATCCAAGTGGGTATTTAAAGTAAAGTATCTCCCAAATGGAAAAGTAGAGAAATTTAAAGCAAGGCTTTGTGCTAAGGGGTTCTCCCAAAAGGAGGGAGTAGATTTCAGTGAAACTTTCTCGGCAACTTCAAGGTTTGATACCATAAGAGTCTTACTAGCTATTGCAACGCAGAAAAGGTGGGAAGTTTTATGGCTACGTCAACTTTTACAAGACATAAATGAAAGCGAACTATGTGAAAAGGGTGTAACACTCCTAGTTGATAATCAGAGTGCTATCAAGCTGATTAAAAATCCTGTATTTCACAAGCGTACAAAATACATCGACGTGCGCTATCACTTTATTCGTAAAAAGTATGAGGATAAGTCTGTAATCGTTAGATATATTAAATCTGAGAATCAGTTAGCAGATATTTTTACGAAAGCGCTTAACAGAGTGAAATTTAAAAAATTCTTAGATTTACTAAACGTGAAAGACATGGACACTCTTAAAGACTGATGTGTACTTTTATAGACTTTTATTATTATGTTTCATTCATTTAGATTTTTGTTTTGTAAATTCAGTCGCCAACAGAATTCTACCGCCAACAGAATTGGAGGGAGTGTTGAATTGTTAATTCTGTAGGCTCTAGTAATATTTTGTTTTGTTAGTTGCCAACACTTAACTTTTGCTTATTATGTTTTGGCAACTTCCACTAATTGCTTAGTTGATTTAATGGATTCGTTCCTGTAGCGTTTGTCGCTAATTTGTATCAACCATTTTAACGTTTCGGACCTTTTCAATAAAAATTTAGTTCAATATCTTCACAGTAGGTTGCTAATATTCTCAAACACAAGAGGCAGATCAACAGTGAACCAATTTTATTTGTTTCTGCTATACTAATTTTTCAACATGATCCCCAGATTACTTCATAGCAAAACTACAGCCATAAAACGCCTGTTACAGTTAAATGCAACTTGTCAGAATACATTGCAGAATCCTCATGAAGTAACTTAAATTAAGAAGTGGGAAATTTTAAGTGCGATGTATTTATCGATCAGTATTAGCTTACCATCAATTGTATTATGATGGTTGAGCTGTATATCATATAGAGTATTTCTCAAAAGTCCTTTTTGTGGGAACACCATAACTTCCTTAATAGGTCATCAAATTTTATAAGTTAGGTATTGTGTTAAAGATATTTTCAGCCACTTTTGGTGGTATTCAGTTGCATAAAAAGTTTTTGAAAGGCTTCTAAAAATGTTTTATTTTTAAATTTTTTTTATTGAGCATATAACATTATTTTTGTTAATAATTTTGTTTTTATAATTTTACAGGTGTTACGCTGATCTTTCTATTCACCGAGTAATGATTGGTGATTATTCGAGGACACAAACTTACAGACGAGCAATCCTTACAAATTATAGATTGTTTCATCAAAAAGTTGTCCTGGATGTGGGTGCTGGAACTGGTATTTTATGTTTTAATTTTTTACTTTTTTGAGTATCTGTTAAGATTTTTGTTATAGTGGATGTAGCCTTTTAAATTATGCATGATTTGTCTTGGTGCCTTTTGAAATGTGTGGAAACAAGATAAAATATGCTCTTGGAAAGCAGCTTATCTTTACTAATATATAAAGCTGTAGAGTTTGTTTGTTTGTTTGTTTGAACGCGCTAATCTCAGGAACTACTGGTTCGATTTGAAAAATTCTTTTTGTGCTGAATAGTCCATTTATCCAGAAAGACTTTAGGCTATGGTTCGAAAAGATTCGATTAGCGATTCGTTTTTTATTCGAATTCAAGGCAAATTTTCACTTAAATCGCCGAATACTGGGGTTAAAAATTACTTGCACATATTAATGTTATATATCGTTGGAAGCAGAAAAATTTTGTCCGTCCTATGCAGTTTGTTCCGATTCTCTAACTTAAACACAGCACGAGGTTATTCAATTTTTAAACTTGCCTTTTGCAAGGCTTCACCGATTTCTTGCAATACTTGGTTCATTAAAACCATCAATAAAAAATAAACTAATTATTCCACAGTTTTGATTTTTACGCCATTGGATAGAGCGATATTTTTAACCCCAGAATTGATTCGACTTACAGTCGAAGAACCAAGCTTTTATCTCCACTAGAAAAAAAGTTACAAGCGTTTGAACTTTGAGTTCGAAAACCTCTTTCCTGATCAAACTATTAACGTTTTATTGCGTTGCTATGGCGACATCTTTTAAATTCATTGTTGGTGTCCTTTTCTTCATTTCGTTTCTTAAAAGCATTTCATTTTACGGCGTTTCAACAAGGCAAATAATGCGATCGTCCGTGTTTCACTTGAATTCCTGCCTACTTAATGACTTATATTTTTTTTCTGGTACCATTTTGAAAATGTGTTTCAAATTAAATTGTAATTCATGTTTTTAGCAGGGATTTTTTTTGGCTGCGATCTAAATATTAAAACAACTTTTTTGTTTCAAATTTTGCAATTAATGTTACAGGAAGAGAGCGGTTTGGAAATATTTGCTTTTGGTAGGGAAATTGTATTTGTTTATTAGGGAGAGTGTTAAATATGTGCTACTTGACATTGTTTTTATTCCTGAGGAAGCATGTGCAAATAATGCGATTGACTTTTTTATGCGGGAAAGTTTTTTAGCGAGCCTCTTTAGCGGGGAGTAGTTTTTTGAAACCGGTTTCGCTAAAACTTTCCTCCCTCCTTTAAATGCGAGCCGCCTTGGCGGCGAGTAATTTGTTTTGTTTCCTTACTACTTTAAAGGCGAGCCGCCTTGGCGGTTATATATCATTACTGAAACTTTCCTCGCTACTTTAAAGGTGAGCTGCCTTGGCGGTTATATATCATTATATACCGCCTTGACGGCGAGTAATTTATTTAAATTTTCATCACTACTTTAAAGTCCGTGCAACGCCGGGCCCCACAGCTAGTCTTTTATAAAGATGTAATTCTAATAATACCATAAATTGTTTCCCACAATTTTCAGGGAAAATACAATAAAAATGTTGAATTTTAATCCCCTACATATTCAATTGTGAATATTGTTAGATCTTTTAACTTTTTATTTTGTAACAGATTTGTGTTTGTTAGTTTGGTTGTTAGTGATTTATTATCTGCTATTTTGCTTCATTAAAATGTTACTTGATTAGTTTTATAAAACAATGTTTAAAATTTTAAAAAGCTATTATTGCATACCATCAATTTTCTTGCATAGTTTTACATAGTTATATATTCTAAATACTAAATACTTTTTTTCTCTATCTATTTATCTTTATCTATCTAGCAGTCAACATTTAAATGTATCTACTAGCTCCGTTTCCCGGCTTTGCACAAGGCTATATTGAGAATGAAAGTTTTGTCAAGTCACTTGTGTATCCAAAAGTCCTGATTAGATTTAAGTCGACATTTTACCGGCACATAGTACTAAAAATTAATCCATCGCCAAAAAAGATTTAAATCCCCCGCTACAGGAAAAGCAAGAATTTCATACTTACTTTAAAGAAACCTTAGTTCAAAATTTTCGTTATGATTACTATTAACATTGTTGTAAGGCAACAAATTTTTGCAACAATGGGTTGGAAATTTAATCATTTAATGGGGAAATTACATGAAATTTACTGTTTTCCATAATAACTTTTTTAATCCGAGTTTTTTAGAAATAAATTATAGCTTATTCTGATTTCTATTAATGAAGCTGGAGTAAAAAAAAAAAATGTTCAAATCGGTCCAGTAATTTTGGAGATTACCCAGTACAGAAGTAGCCATTTATATATATAGCTGCACTCATGTGTATGAGCTTTGCATGTGTGTGTGATTATAAAAATTAAAAACTATTAAAGTATTAAGCATACAAGCAAACATGAATTATGATGTGTTACTAAATTAAGTTGAAAATCAATACTCAAAAAAATGTACAGTTGGGTAATAGTTAATAGATTGTAGTAGTTATTAACTAATTATACTGGGTAACATGGGGTGAATCGGTACACTTTTCAGCTTTGATTGTAAAAATAATAGTTAAAAGATTTTTTTTTAATTTGATTTTGTGGGTAAAAACTTTGGTCTTGCTTTGCTTTTGATATTCCAAGCAAAGACAAAACATTTTGAACAGTTATTGTTTATATATATAGGAATTTAGGGGTGTTCCGAATCACCACGCTGATAGGGGTCAATTGGAACACATGTTAAAATTTTTATCT
>JAXGGA010017062.1:0-25215 GCA_038373865.1 Uloborus plumipes | reverse complement strand
CTGGTGAACTGGTTTGTGCTCGACTTGCTCTGCAAAAACCTCGACAGCCTTAACTATCGTGATCTCATCGTAGATTTAGCGCGAAAATTAGAAAGAAAAGCTGTTGACATGGCGTAATTTTTCTATTATCCTCATTTTTGTATTTTTCATGTGACGTTAAGCCTAAAATGGCGGTTTTTCTATTGTCATTTATCTATTATATTCGAGAAATGTGAGCATCTTTTTTTATATCTGACTAACAACACATGTTAAGTAATAGAATTTTTGACCAATTTTTCAAAGACTTATTGCTCAATATACTTTTAATATATTTTTGACGTATTTAGTATTATGCGTTTAGCATTCCATTTTAAGACAACCGTAACCGATATACTGCCAATTATTTTTGTATGAAGTGTGACGTATATTAAATTGTTATACAAATCTGTAAACATGCATTTCGCATGTTTATTGAGTGTTTAGAAATGTATTCTAAGCAATACAACAGTGCCTATGGTTAGCAAATGAACCACAATGTGATCTATTAATCTGACAGCTTTCTTTCTTATAGGTTTAACCTAAAATCTTCTGCATTTTTTATGCGAATCAATGTTAGTTAATTAAATTGTATTTGAAATGCAATTTTTATAAATGATTTATTATACAAACGCTAGTTGCATCAAAGTATAATCCATGTATATTCTAAATAGTTAATGTATTAAATTCCTAGTCCTCACAAAAAAAGTGCCAACCCTAGTTCAATATTTATAATCATTATTTATAGTAGATTGTCAATTTGTTTTTAGTTTCTGTTAGTTTGAATTTTATTTGCTTGTAAATTCTAATTTTGACATAAAATTAATTCATGCAATCGTTTAGCTAACAATATTTATTTTAAAAAAATCATTCAAATCTATCTTAGGATGGGTATTAAAGTCTAATAATGATTTTTTGTAGTTTGTCTGGTGGCCGCAAACTTATGTGAAATAAGTAGAATGTGATATAATAGGCTAAACACAAAATGGAGAGAGGTCTTAGTCATGGAGTTTTTGCTTCCATTATAGAGATTATGAAATCTCGTTTAATGAGCTCTGTACATTGACAGGTGTGTCGAATATCTGTTAAGAACATATCTTTTTATCATATTTATTGAACGTGCTGTGCTGTCTCAACGCGCCTATTTTCATATTTCATAGTACTTATCTGCCAAAGATATTTTGGTTTCCATAATCATAAAATTATGTTCCTTTTTTTCTTTCATGTATCATGTTTAATAGTTCTAGTTTAAGTTGTCAATATTTGTCATGGAAAATTCCAAAATTTACTTAAGAAACATAGTATTTTTAAAAATTATGTAATAAGTCACTTGCATAATGGCATTTAGATGTCGTAAGTACAAAATGTGCCTGAATTCCATGAATCTCTTTTTTGAGCATACCTAATGTGCTTATACTCAAAACATGACTTTTTAAAAATGCATTTAAATTTTTTTTGTATGTTATGTTTCGAACATTGACATTTATGCAATACACCGCCAACTCGACCATTTCGATCCATGGACAGCTGTTTCGAGCTTATTCTGCTCTCATCAGCATGGAATACGAAATTAGTCGAGTTGGAGGCAAAAATCCTCTTATATAGCAAAGAGAGCCAAAAAAAAAAAAACTGGTAGCTAATGTGAAATTAGAAATACCAGCGAGCGACCGCACTTAGTACGGTAGGTACAACTCGTAAATTTTTTGGGCAGAGCACAAGGTGTAAAGCAGCTGTCCATGGATCGAAATGGTGGTGTATTGCATGTTTCTGCCTTTGCCCTTGCTTAGGGGCGGTTACTCACTGCTTTATTGACATTTATATTAGACTTTTTTCAAAAGAATGAAATTTGATTAAAACGGGAAGTGCTAGTTAGCATACCAAGAGGTTTTCCCTTTTTCTTATTTATGAATTTCAATGTTTTTGATACAAAGCTAAACTTTAATTTAGAATTTTGTATTTATAAAGTTTGATAATACTTTTGAATTTTGATAAATGTAAATGTTTGTATAATCGTTTTTAAACCAAAATAAAGAATTGACCTTTTTATTGCTTTGTTTTCTGAAATTTAAGCCACTTTAATGCCACATGTTATTAGCATATAAGATAAAGTATGAGTAACAAAAATTATTTGGAATTTTAATTTTTGTTAGTCTTGAAAGGGTTCCAAGTAATCTTATATTTATTGATGTAATATTTAATCTTTCTAGCCAGAAAGTATAAAGGTAAGCTAATACAGTTGGCGCTCGTTATAACGACCACTCATTATAAAGACCATCCTAATAAATATAACGACCAGTGAGAAAACCCCAACTGTATTCCAATATACTGTATGTTCTACCTCTTATAGCGACCACTCGTTATAAGGACCTTTTTGTGTAGGAGGAAGAGGGTCGTTTTATCGAGCTTCGACTGTATTTCATTTTGCTGTGTTTAAATTAAACAGGTTGTCTACCTGCTTGGGAAAGTCGGAAAAATTTTAATTTCTGTAAAATGTCTGGGGATCTTTATTCCTAAAGAAAAGATAATTTTTTCCAGTTAATAACGGGAAGATAAAACATTGCTCTTATACTTTTAAACTAGGTTTTTTTTGTCTTTGTAATACTGTCGGCCCCGCTTTCACAAATACTGTCCGTTCCAAGAAATATTTATTGTTTAAGCGGGGATCTTTAACATTGTGTCTATGGAAAATATTCGGCTCTGGGAGGTTTTATCTGTAATAGCAGGGTATTCATTTATCCGTAACGGGATTAAGCTTGACTGACAGTATTTCTATTTCAGGTGAGCAATTCAAATGCATTTTTATAATTTAAATTTTTTGTGTAAAAAAAAAAAAAATTCAGCAATTGTGCATTGTAGCTATTTTCTTTCTTGGTTTCTGTATATCATGTAAGGAAAAAAAAGAACATCCAGCCCCTAGTATTAATTTGAATTTTAAGGTATAGAATTCAAGTTATGCTTTTCATAATTTACAAGCTTCAAAACCTACTTGTTGAGTTTCTTGTCTCTACAAATGAGACTGATTTTCTTGGTTAAGCAATAAGAGGCACTTTTAATGAAAATAAAGAAAAAGAAATAGTAATTAGGATGTGCAGCACTTATTAAGATTATATTTGCAGCTTACAATGTCATATTTTTATCAATCCTTAATGATGGGTGTTGGTAATCTGAAAATTTTAATTTCAGAATGAAATTTTCATTCATGATCTTCTTTTAAAAAGCATCAACAGTACAACTGAATACTGAATCTTATGTCATTAGTATAGCAGCAATTTTGAAGTGATGAAAATAACCTGTACTTTTCTGGAATATTTTTTTACTCATTAACACTAGAACGACGGGAAACCGCCGTATACCTAAAACGACGGAAGGGGCCAGTGTGGCCCTTTCTAGGTTTTTGGAGTATAGTGCTCTTACATGTTTAAATTTTAGAAACATGATAGAGATATATTTAAGAGAAGAATTGTACATTAAATCTAGAAACATTTAGCGGAATTTTTAGTCCATTTATAACATTAAAATTTCAAATGAAACCAAAAATATAAAATTTCGATTTTTTTTTTCTATTTCTTTTTTCCTTATTTAGATACTCATGCTTCTACACTTAATAACTAATAAACAGAGTAATAACTAATTAAATTTACTTTTATAAATCATTGAAACTGATAATATTCATGTACTAACCTTATTTTCATTTGTACAATTTACGCAGAGAACTTCTCTTGAAGCACATTTTCCACAAACTGCCTTCTTGCATTCTGGACAAGTGTTCCATGTATGATTTCCTTTGCAGGACAATTTAACCTTACATTTGGTTCTTGTATCCTTGTTGTCTTTACTTTTGCTACATTTCTAGATAGCTTTTTTTGAACTGATACTTCTTGGAACTTTTGATTCTATGTATGGAGCTCGGAGCTCTTCACATAGCTGCAGAATAAAATTTCTACGACTAAGTTTTTTTCCGGTCACCTCTTTATAAAGAATTCAAGCATTTATCGCAGATATATCCAAAATATTGTAAAATACGTGCATAGGCCAACGACGAGTTCCCGATTTCGTACTATAAAGACGTATCATTTGGTCTACGACGTCTACACCGAACTTCGTTTCATTGTAATAAGAGACAGTTTCTGGCTTCTTTTTCTCATTCTGATCAATGCTTACGGTGTTAGGAAGAGAACTCAGCAGCAATACATTTTATCTTTTTTCCCTTGATACGCAGTTAACGTTATGTCCTTATCCATTTTGTACAACATTGTGGAATGAAGATTTTGCTTTCCTAATTTTGCTGTTGTTGGCACCTCTCTGCGATCTCTTCTGAGTGTTCCAACCAGACTTGTTGTCTGAGACTTCAGTTTTTCGCATAATTTTAGGCTAGTAAAATAGTTGTCGGTTGTTATGTTTCTTCCTTTTCCCAAGTAAGGTTTGGTCAACTTCAAAATAACATGCTCATGAACAGCTTGGTCTGTTGGTCGCTCACTATCTGCTCCGGTGAAAGGAAATCCATTTAGAACATATTTTGAATCTACACAAACGAGAAGCCAAAATTTTATGCCAAATTTATCCGGTTTATTCGGAATATATTGAGTAAAAGGGCATCTAGCTTTAGATGGAAGAAGTTGCTCATCTACAGTGAGGTTTACTCCTGGTTTGTAGCATGATGCGCTGTTTTCAATCAATGGAAACCATAAATCGGAAGCCAGAGCAAATTTATCAGACTTCAAACGCTCTGATCTTTCAGTTTTATGATCAAAATGGAGGAAACGAATGATCTCAATAAAACGATCTCTCGTCATAGTCTGTGAAACAAAAGGAAGACCAAGACCCCATTCCTTGGACCACAGTGTACTCAAAGGAGAGTTTTTTGCTCCGAACGCTCCTCGTGCATACATAATTGAAAAAACAGCTTCTAGTTCATTCACAGAAACAGTCTAGGTGTTTTTTCCGAGACGACGGCAAGCTTCTTCTTCGGTACATTCTTTTATGTGTCGCACCATTTGATTACTGAAAATTAATTTCCAAGCACTCAGTACACTTTCATCCGAAATATTTCGCGTGGCATACGATGTCGGACCTCTTGCTTCTTTTACAACATTTTGGGCAGCACTTCGACCTATTTTACCAGAAGGTAAAATTACTTTCCAAACTGTTCCATCCTTGGAAATCTCTTCCGTTCCAACTGGGGGTAAAATTTTGGGGCTTTTCCGACGACGTTTTTCGACTGATACCGTTACACGCACCCCTGGTAAGCCCACGTCCACGCTTTTGCACGGAATTTGCAGATTCTTGGACAGTAGACTTAGAAAAATCATCATCTGAAGTTTCCTTGTCACACTGCAAACTACTCTCAGAGTCACTTGATTCAATAACAGAACGTATGCATCTTGTGGGAGCTAGTTCATCGTCGCCTTCCAAATCATTATTTTCACTATCGCCGGAATCAAGCTCATCTAATCTCTGAAATTCTCTTAAAATTTCCTCCTTCCTAAGTCCACGTGCACGATGCATTTTCTCCAAACATAAAAACTAAACGAAAGCTAGTATACGACGACGTTATCTCTGCAAGTCAAAATGTAAAATGTATCCCTTATAGAAGAGCAACCGCAATTGTTAGTCGTCCAGTTGCACCCAGGGGGGGGGAGGGGGGCGGGGAAATTCCAACCATCTCTAAATAAAGGAAGGTCAAGACCAAGGTCAAACTATAGTGAATGACACTTTTCATGCGTGTAGCAACAAAGTAGAAACCAGAATTTCTTTGTTTTGTTCCAAAATACCTTTGGGGCCACTGTGGCCCCTCTCGTCGTTTTAGGTATAAGGTTCAATATTTTCGCTCCTATGAGGCTAATGCTAAAATGCTTAAATATACACAAAGAAAGACTCGGATTATGAAAAGTCAAAAAGTGAGAGGTTGCTAAGTTAATTATTATTAGAGTTATTGAGCACCAAACAGCGAGCGGGGCCACACAGGCCCCTCCGTCGTTCTAGTGTTAAAATGTAGTTTTGTAATATTTTCTTAGCAAAGTTGGAAAGTATTAAATATTTAAAAAGTAAGGTGCAACCCAGATTTTTTACTATCTGCTCTGGTTATCTCATTTTCGACCTTATTTTCTGCTGGTCCTTAAAAAGGTAAGGCTATACTAGTAATATTAAGATTCTGGATTTTGCACTCTTCTTTTTCAGAAAATCTGCTTAATAAGATTTTTTAAAACCAATTTAAAGCATTTTACATTTACAAAACAAAACCCCTCACGAACTATTAAATTTTCTTTATTATTTTCTTTTCCGAAATAAATTGGTGGTTAACGTAGTTCTTTATTGCCATTCTAACATGCTTTTTCTTCCTTCGTATCTTTGAGAGAGGTGCTTCCTCTGATTGTTCAATCTTCCTTCACACAACTGAGGACCAGAGCTGCTAACCAGGGTAAAAAAACACAATTTTTTCTGAAAAAATATAAAAAAATCTGATTTTTTTTAAAGGAGACTTTGGAAACTTCTGTTATTAATCAATTTTAATAACAGAAATTAAGCTTGAAATTGATATTTTAGAAGTACAAAATTATTACATTTCAAGTATTGTTTCAAGCAGTTTTCATACGTAAACGAATAATGCAATTATGCATATGATTTAGGGTTTGAAAAAACTTTTTTTTTTTTTTAAGAAAGCCCAGCCTGTCTGGGTTTTTGATCAAAAGCCAGGACGTTTTCGGGTTTTTTCAAGAATAATTGTAACATGATTGCACAAAACATGAATTTCCTTAATATTGCTTGCTAATTTTACTTTTCATAAAATTAATCAGAAGAGCCCTGAAAAGAGGTTACTGTGACCTCCTAAAAATTTCCTATTTGGTAAAGTTGGAACAAAAGCATGGTAATATTGAGTTTTTTTAACACTGAATTGAATTTATAGATTGAAATAATTTTATCCTATTTTGATCTTTAAAGTATTTAAAAAAGAAAGAAGAATAAATGAGGGACATTTATGTGCAGTTTATTTCTGATACTTAATAAGTTGTCCAGTAAGGAAGATGGCAATTTCTGGACCAAGACTAAATATTATAACAAACTAAATATTATTTAAATTGATTAATATCAATTTCAAGACTTGGTATTATTAATCAAAGTATTTGTAATATTTAGTTTGTTTCTGAAAGAGATGTTCTCAATATGCAGTAACTTTTGAAAAATCCGCTTTATCAACCAGCGGCGTAGGCAGACAAATCATTTCAGGGGGGGCGAGCCGAAACCCTGAGAGGAGGGGCGGGGCACCTCATGAAATGTAGCTAAGAAAAGTAGATGTTTTGAATTTCCAATGTCAATGCTAATTTCAGACGACAAAAATACATCATTAAAAATATTTTTTTATCATTATAATTATTGTTGAAAGGTTAAACATTTTGATAAAAATAGAAAATGATAAAAATTGTAATTTGAAAAAATTTCTTTATTGAAGAAAGTGTTTCTTGAACAAGTACATGCAGAATTTTTGCGGCTTTGAGCTTTAATAACATTTGTTTTGCCATTATTCCTAATATTGGGCTTCAATCACACATTTGTTGAAATTTATTTAACGGAAATGATTGTTGAATGAACAAGAATTAATCTGTGTTTCTGAAACATATTTGCAATGAATGTCAACACAATTGAATTATAAGATACACGTCACATACAGTAAAATGGAAATATGAAAAAAAAAAAAAGAAGAGGAATTTACTTTTTTCTCCTTTCTTTCAATTCTGGATTCTGCCCCATACTTAATTTTCTTTTCAAAAAAAAAAAAAAAGTCTTGATTTCGGAAAGAAAGGGAAAATAAATAAACAAAAACAAACAATTTCAGCTTAAATTTTTATATGTTTGGAAAATTTCGGAGGGGGCTGCAGCCCTATCAGCCCACCCCCTGAGTATGCCACTGTTATCAACATAGTGGGGTTTTTCTGGGCCCAATTTGGCAAACCTTGAT
Source organism: Uloborus plumipes (assembly GCA_038373865.1). Classification (NCBI taxonomy): domain Eukaryota; kingdom Metazoa; phylum Arthropoda; class Arachnida; order Araneae; family Uloboridae; genus Uloborus; species Uloborus plumipes. Next base: position 17,246 of record JAXGGA010017062.1, on the reverse strand, counting down.
ATGATTCCAATTAACATAAAAATTGATGGCATACTAGTAAACTATAAATGCACATAAAAGCAGTGGGAAATAAATTAGTATTTTAAGCTTTTGTAAGATGTCTGTTCATCCATTCTGAGGTCAGTGATACTTCAGAACTGACCTCTTTTTGATTAAAGTTGCGATGGGGACTTTCCCCTCATCACAATTTTTTTCTGAATTCCTTAAACCTTATAATGGATAATATTTAATAAATTAACAGTTCATATCTGAGATTCCTCTCTTATTTTTGCTCCAAAGCCTTTTCTTCGCCAAACGACACTATTATTAACGACAGTATTAACTACTATAACGACACTATTAGGAAGCTAATGCAAACCCCGTTGCTGAACAACATATTTTAAACATTTTAAAAGGGACTTGCAAAACAGTTGATGTTTAATTTTTGATATGAAAAAACCGTATTTTTTAAAAGTTCTGTGACTTTGTCACACAATGAACAATGAATTAATTTTCTTAGGTAGTACTACCAGGTTATTACGTTTGAACCAAATATATTTTTTTAAAAATAAACCATGTTATTTTTAAAAGAAACTTGATAGTTTTCCTTCAAATGATAATAATAAATGTTACATATTATTGGAAAATGTAAAATCTAATTAATGCAAAGTAACCAGCAGAGGTTTAGTGTTGATTACAGATTATTAAATTTAAATTGCTTTTCTTAATTGTAATGTATGTTTGCTAATATTTTTTTTTTCTTTTCTTTATTTTTAATTTTAAAATAGATTTTACCTATTAGGTACGTGAGTGTATTAGACAGACTTAGTTTTTCGAAAATTAAATGGAGGAAAGGTCCAAATAGTTTGATGTCTTTATAAACTTATTATTATTTAAAATTATTTTTTTCCAGAGTCTTACATTTCAAAATTGCCTAAAAGCATGTGTTACCTAAAAATTCCCTTGACAGTTACATTTATGCAGATATAGAATGAAAAATTATTTCTAGCTCTGTCCAGCAGATGTATCAGATAGGAATCAAGTAATGAACTGGAAATAATTTTTCTCACTTAATTTCGGCAAAAGTGGAGCTGTTCCGCCGTTCTATTTCTTACAATTTTTAGCTACTTACTGTAAATCTCTGGAACAACTATGAAACTTAAAAATCTTCCATCAGTCACCATAAAAGTTATTCAAAAATAAAAGCCAAAAGGGCGCTGTAGTGCCAATTTTGAAGCAGGCAAAAATTTAAATGCTGAAGGCATTCTTTTATTTCGAAAATTTGCACGGGTCAGTGCCAGCGGCTTGCCGTGGGTAGTTGTATACCGAAAGCAAATGGATTGTTTATTCTTTGTCTTATTACTCAAGATTTTCTCTGCTAGAAGAAAACTTGAATTCACGAAAAACTTCCTTCCCCTGTTGCGCAATTTAAAAGAAAAAAAAATCTTAATTTTTACGTAGATAAGCGAGCACTTTTTTAATTATTGAGCAAAGTACAAGTAAAAATATATATTTATATGAATATATAAAAATATTTAGTTTTTTACTAAAGTTTACCTCAAATACTACATTATTCCCCCCCTCCCCCCATACTCACGGATTAGAATGTTAATAATTTCTCATGTCATGTTCGTAGAAAAGAGTTGCAATTGTTGTTGCAATTTTTTTTTAAATTTTGGGTATTATATTTGAATGTTCATATTTCATAACCAAATATAAGTCACGTGTCGTGAGCAGAACCCGGATCACCGATCACTTCTCTATGCAAGAAAATACTGGAGCGCTTGATTGGCTCAGTAGCTCTTTCAGCTGCAGCCGATTGGTTCGGAGCTCTTGCAACGTGATCCAGTCCTTTGCGAAATGAAGAAATAATCGCGGAAGGCCCTCTTCTTCATCTTTAAGGCTGAAATAACTTGTACGGAAATTTACACTGTCCTTGCCTCCTTGCCTAGTTAGTGTAGGGAGATAAAGTAGACCATAGATCGAGAGTAATAAAAAATCATTGAAGTTACATAATAGCAATGAACCTGGGATATACTGCCGTGCTAAGCACAAAAGTCGTATCTGCACTTTTTATCAAAATTGAGTAATTTCCACCAGGTGGCTCTTTGTGACGAATTTTACCAAAATACAAAATTATGTGGTCATTTGAGAACGGGAAATATTTTTAAAAAAATTCTGAAAAAGTTTCATCTGAATCAAATACATGGTGGCGCAAAACTGTAAAGAGTTTTATTTCAGTTTTAGCTCGGCTGCAGATAACTTTAGCTTAGCACGGCAGTGTAGTGAACATTCGGTTATTAAGAACGTTTTTTATTGGCCCTGTTCAAACTCCCATTTTCTTCAAGTTATTTAATTCCCTTATTGGATAACAAAGAAATTGAAGTTAGTTTACAATGGACTGACATTTAATTTCCATAGCCTTTTTATTATTTTTTTTCTTTTAGTTATCTATAACCAAGGGTAGCAGAGTGCAAATGAGTTTAACATTGGGTTAAACTTCTCTTTCATACTCATTGTCTTGACCTAGGGCGAACAATTTAATGCATCACATTCCTGTTTTTATCTCCCTCCGGTTACAGGATCGAGAGAAAATATCTTAAACATATTTTTCCTCCAAAACATATTTGCTTGTTGACTAATTATTGAAAAAAAAAAAAAAAAAGACATATTCTGCACAAAATTGAACAGAATTCAACCTAAAATCACAAATTTATTTTATAGAATGTAGAAGTAACGATCAGTTAGTATTTGTTTTTCTTTTTTAATGTTTAATTTATATTATATCTAATTAGTTAATAATAAGAAAGCAAATTGTGTGCTCACCAAAACACTATTTCAAGACGTGCTTATACCGTAAAATGGGGTGAATCGGAACACTTTTCAGCTTTAATTGTAAAAAAAGCAGTTAAAAGATTTTTTTTTAATTTGATTCTTTGGGTAAAAACTTCGGTCCTGCTTTTCTTTTGATATTCCAAGCAAAGACAAAACATTTCGAACAGTTATTATTTATATATATAGGAATTTAGGGGTGTTCCGAATCACCCCGCAGATAGGGGTCAATCGGAACACATGTTAAAGTTTTTATTTTTTTCAATTTAACCAGTAATAGGTATCACAAACATGAGTAATATTGATGGGGGAGAATAAGAACAGATAGTTACTGTCAAATAAAAGTTTAATTTCAATACCAGTAAACGTTTATAATTTGTCAAAATTAAAAATAATTTTGAACTTCTGAAAAATTAAAATTAATTTTAAGAAATGCTCTTGAATTAAAATACAAAGCTGCAACATAAATTGAAGTCACTCATATCGTCCACAAATATGTACTTGGCCTTAAAACTAGCAGTTGCGGCTTGACTTTAAGTTTTTTCATAACATCTTCTGGGATGAACGCTGCCATTTCTTTAGTTTCTTTAGTTCTCGGTTTTGGGGATTGTTATGTAATATTTTCCCACTTATTCATCACTGTCTGTGTACTGAACTTATGCTACATAAAGTCTGTATGACTTCCCCATGTATTTTAAGCAAAAAGAAGTCTGCTGGAGCAAAAATCTTTTTAAATCTGCAACTTTCTGTCATTCTAAGATCTAGTTGCTCACGAGAAGAGATAAACAGTAATAAATCCTTGTTCTTGTCTTGACTAGAGAAATTGGCGTTGGAATCTTGATTTTTCAAACAATTTCCTTTAAATAAGTTTGAACTGGAACAACAGAACCAAGTGTTCCGATACACCCCGCAAATTTTTTTCCTATGTCATTTTTCAGAATTCTTCATTTTTATGACAAAATTTTTAAAAAATGTAAATTCTAATGTGGTATTCAGTTGTTCAGATACATGGGTCATTTTCATTTTTCGGTGCCATTTGCTGTCCGCCAAAAAAATATTTAAAAAAAAAATTTTGAGTAACTTAAAATAAATTTACTTTTTGGTTTGTTTATTAGCAGACAATTTCCAGTACAGGCATTATAATTTTTAATAATATTTTTTGTTAAGAAAATGGGTTTTTTCGGAATGAGTTGAAGAGGAACGAAAAATACAGCTGTCCAAAAAATAAAGACTGAAGTTGAACAACAAGAATTTGAATTTAGTAGTCAAATTTTCCACTCTGCCATATTTTGCAATCATGCTTCATACTTTAAATTACATTTTAATAAAGTTAATTTGAATAAAAGTGAAAATTTTAATTTTTTAACTAATATCAAAGAGTTGTCCAGAAATTAATGTCATGTCTGTTACCATACACATTTTTACAATTTTTAAACCTTGTGCATTGAATTCTGGAATGACAACACTTCTATAGTACTGAAGCACATGGAAACAAGAAATAGCAACAGTCATTTTGAATGTTCAGTTTTCTTTAAAGGAAGCAGAAGTCTTTTATTTGTTTGTATATTTTTATTATGTCATGTCTGTTACCTTAATTACTTGCATAAAATATTTTTTTTAATTAATTATTTCAGCTAGATAATTTAGTTTAGTGGGATTGTACTCTAAATCAAGTAGAATTTTTAATAATTTTGTAGAATTTTTTGCCCCATAATTTTTTTTTTTCTTAAAATGTCATGTCTGTTACTTGTCATGTCTGTTACCATATTTAGTAACAGACATGACAAATCAGACATGAAAATTTTTTCAAGAGAAACTGTACGAAAATTACTAAAATAGTGTAATATAAGTATGTTTGATTAATTATTTTCCAGAATTATACTTGATCCATAGATTTTTTTTTTTACACATTTCAAATTTTCAAATGACACCCAATTTTGAAAATGACCCACATGCATAATTGAAACATACCACTCTCAGGTTTAAATTATAAGAAGGTTTGTACTTACATATGAAGTTTTGCAGTCTATGAAAACGTGATGTTTTCTAGCATTCCACGTGCGGCCCTCCTTATAAGCCAGTAACGTTGCCAGATTGACAAAACTAATTTTTTCCTACTTCCTATGATCTTACCTTTCTAAAAAAAAATTAATGGCGAAAAATACCCAATAGTATATTTATGAAGAATTTCTTTGTACGGTCGGAAAGTTTTGTTCCGATTGACCCCGCTGTTCCTGTACACCCCGTTTTACGGTAGTAAAACAATTAAATAAGAAAATATTATTTTGAAGAGGATATTATATTTTACATGTTATTTTGTTTAAAAAATCGTAAAATTCCCTTTTAAAGGTTCACATGTAAATCCTTGTTCAGTGTAGTGGATTTGATTAAAAAAAGTATGAACCTGAAAAAGAAAAATGCTTTTATAATAATAAAAACTGAATACAATCGAATTTAAAAAAATTAAGTTCTCAAAAAATTAATAAATAAAATAAAATAAAATAGAAAAAAAAATAATAAATTCTAGTTAAAACAGAAGTCCCCCTTTTTTTTTCAACTAACATTTTTTTGTGGTTGCAACACAAGTACTATGTTATGGTTTTGCAAATTAACGTAATCATTTAATCCAGCATCAAAATCTGTTATGATGACAGTGAATCTATAATTAAAAGTCAAACCTAATTTGAACCAGTGGTCGGAAGTAGCGCGCTACAAGTAGCGAAACTACTGTAGTAGCTACTTTTTTTAGTAGTTTGTAGTGTAGCGCACTACTTTTTAAAAAAAGTAGAGTAGTGAGTAGCGTGATACAAAAAAATAGTAGTTTGTAGCGATTTCTGAAAACTACTTTTAAATTAAAAAAATAAATAAATAAATGGAAAAAAATTAAAAAAAAGAGAACGAAGGAAAAAAACAAGGTTTTTTTGTGGCGAATATTCGTAAAAATTGTAAAAAAAAGCTAAAAAAGACAAATTTTAGCAAAAAAAAAAGGAACAAAAAAGAAAAGTAACAAATAAATTTAAAGACAATTCCTATTTCTATTCCATATTCGAATGAGGTAATTTTTTAATCTAAACCACTTTGCGATTTTTTTCGGTCGATCCTCAAGCGGTGTATTCTTGTTATTTATTTATTTTTAAAAAGTAGCGAAGTAGCAACTACATTTCAAAAGTAGTGTAGCTCGCTACATTTAAAAAAAAGTAGTTGTAGCTGTAGTTAACTACATTTATAAGAAAGTAGTTGTAGTTGTAGTTCGCTACGAAAAATATGTAGTTTTTCCAACCACTGATTTGAACACAGTCCGTGCATGCTAGGTAACCGTATAAGTGTATGGTATGTGCAACCCGCCACCCCAAGGGCCTGATTTCTGAATAGGCCGCGGCCTAGGGCCCTGAAATAGCTAAATTTGTTGTAGTCAATCCCCAAATTTGTTTTATCCTATGCCTAGAATTGTAAAGCCTCAGTACAGTGGGCCCTAAAAAAGTATTTGGCCTAGGGCCCCGTGATATCTTAATCGCTCCCCCCCCCCCCCGAAGTCGATCTCGGATTTTGCCAAATTTTGATTCATCTGTTGATTTAGGCTGCAGACCGCTGTTTTGAAAAGGATAGAAAATTTAACATTAAACAAAGAGCATTCAAGCATATCAGTTTTAGTGAACTTGAAGAAAATAAGTGACTGCTTCAATGATACATTCTTTTATCCGTCTTTTATTTCATGAAGCAATCATTTCTCCGCAAAGCTAATTTTTCGCTATTTAGTGATACTAATTGCCTAGAAGGAGAATTATTCAAGCCTATGAAACTTGAATTATAGAACTAAGGCTGGATTGCCCTTGGAAAATTTCGAAATTATTTACTTTTAATTTACCTTTGCGATTGTGATATGCTGTCAGAGAAATTAATAACATTTTTAAAATTCAGAACTTATTAAGAAATGTTCTGCTGAGAATAATTTAATTTATTAAAGTTTCCATTTGTGCATGAACGTCAGAAAACGCTTTTTTATTTTATCCATTTAGAAAAAAAAAACAGTCATTTGACTTGCATTAAGTCTACAACTAGTACCAGGGCTTCGTGTTATCCTAGTTCCGTTTAGACAAGGATTTCGCAGATTAAAACTTTACTTAAATCATGGTGCGAAAGTTTTAGCAAAATTTAAATTTTTATAAAAGGTCAAAATCATAAAAGCGGTTTGTGCTTATAAAAAATAAATATTTCACATGCTCTGTTTACATATTACTCGATCCATTTACACAAATACTAGTTTTACGATTATATTTGCAATGTTTGGCTTTCAATATCGATATATGTAAGTATTCGAATTCAATGATGTGTCATGTATCAAAATATGTATTATCAACTTTTTAAACAGTTTTCTTGAATTTAAAAAATAATAACTTTTATGTGTTGCAGGCGTGACCGTACGGTCACACGTCGGTATGTAAGTGAACGAGCTGTATTCTTTAAAACTTAATTCTTTTATGTTTAAGAAATAGTTGTATGTTCAATAAATTTTTTGTACTTTTTGAAGTGAAACTTTTTGTGCGAGGGCTTTGAAATTCTGATCAGCAACCATTTTGTGTGACGGAAACGACATTCGTTGTTTTTTAATTGTTGCTACAAACAATGATTAATATTAGTAATTACTAAGTTAGTTTTGTAAATGAATTGAACGAATTAATTTCAAGGCAGAACTTTTGCAAGGCATGTACACTGTTAAAACCACGGGTGCCGCAGGGGTGCCAATAAGAAAGCTGGGGGGAAAGCAAGGTGCTACGGGTGCCATAGCGAATTTAAAATGCTCTTACGGTATCGAAAGGCCTCGCAGAGGGTGCTTAATGCTAACTCTGGAGCGCCATTGGCATCCTTTAGGGTGAATGAAGCGACCGAGGTCTCATCATCATCATCAAGCATTAGTCTTGTAATGTCGACACGACAGAATTCTCGGTACAGTGTTTTCAGTCTTGGATTTCACCTTGAGTTTATTGCAAAAATGGATTAATTCCTCATTTTAATCTTCGACCTTAAAACCAACCCCTAGAAATTTCAATGGCGCAGTCTCCGCCATCCAGTCCCCCACTTCTCTTCTTGTTTTCTTCAAATGCTTTTTCTTCGAACAATTAATCGTTATTTAACTTGTCTTTTATTTATGAAATTCATCTTTATAATGTGAAATAAATCATACTGTAACTAGAAATATAAAAATAAGCCGAGCATTCCAACTATCAAGTATCAATTTTATATCTGTTTGACCGAAAAACGACCTTTGCATCTGTTGTTGATGGCCTGGGCCGGAAATTTCAATATCTCGAAAATCGGACACTTCTGACAAACAGTTGACGTCACTGATAGATTAGAATCCATTGCCGGAGCTGTCGTGAGAAACCAAACAGTGGGCAGGGTTTTCGTTCATGAAGAGATATTTATCAGGAGGGGTCGTAAATATTTTTAAATAGAGGAGAAATTGGCGTAATATAGTTAACTTAAGAATGTTATGTTGTTATCTTTTTCATTTCGGTAACATTAAGTTATGATAAGATGATGATAACATCCTAATGTATGATGCTGTGCGTGTTAATGGTTCTAGCTGGCGCTTTAATGTATTTTTCGTGAACAGTTTTTATATCGAAGAATGCGCAATGACGCTTGTCAAATTTTTATTGTCGTAAAAGTTACCGTTTTTGGTTTTATGACTTGTCTTTTATTTATGAAATTTGTCTTTATTATGTCAAACAACTCATACTGTAACTAGAAATATAAAAACAAGCCGAGCATTCCAACTATCATGTATCACTTTCACAGGATCACTTATAAGTTATAACAGGGATTACTTACTTCAAGGATTTCACAAATCACTTACAGGATGTGAAATTGGAAGATAAAAATGCTTTCCATTTTTAACACTAGCTACGTTGCATGGTGCACTTGAAGGGCGTATTTAAGGGAGGAACCAAAGGACCCCCTCTCAAAATATATTTGGAACTATTCTTTGTGAATAGGGTTTTAAATATTTTCAAACAAATTTCGAAAGTTTGGAAATATTTGGCTTCGGCCCCTCCCGAGATAAAGTCCTTTTTACGCTCTTGATTTTCCTCGAAAATGAAAGTTGTGTCGCGTAACTCATGTTCAACAATCTGGCTTAAATGTAACTTTTAAAAAAGTAAAATTTTCTGTCAATGTGTTAAAAAAAAAGCAGTTTTATGACTCAAAATTTAAATTTAAACCTCTTTGGATTTTTTTTAATATCTCCAACAACCTTCTTTGTGAATTCCTGAGCATTAAAGGACATAGTTGGCAAGTGGCGTAAACTTCAGATTTGTATAAGGAGCATACACATACACACACCCACATTAGGGTGGGGCGAAAAATAAAAAGTTTTTCAGATCAACTTCTAATAGTTGCCAAAAGTTGTCTTTGGTGATAGTTAGCTTTTGTGCAAAATTTGAGAAAAATCGGTTAATATCTTCAGGGGGCGCTGCGATCGCAAAGTTTTACCATAGCTTTGTTATGGATTTTATGGTTAAAATATCAAAAATAATGCCTTTAGCTAGTCTCTTTGCGTTTTTTTTACTCAAAAGATGTTTTCATGCATTAAAAGCATATGAAATGACTCACAAACATTATTTTATATGATCATATAAAATAATTTTTTGTGAGTTATTTCATATGCTTTGAATGCATGAATATATCTTATGAGTAAAAAAATGCAATGTGATTAGCTAACGGCATTATTTTTCATATTTTAACCATAAAATCCCGAAAAAAGCTATGATAAAACTTTTCGATCGCAGCGCCCCCTGAAGATATTAACCGATTTTTCTTAAATTTTGCACAAAAGCTAATTATCACCGAAGACAACTTTTGGCAACTATTAGAAGTTGATCTGAAAAACTTTTTATTTTTCGCCCCACCCTAACCCACATGCATTCAGTTTTATACATTAAGACAACTTGAGTAGTCGATAATCGTTATAATGTGAATTAGACTGAAAACTCACTCCAGTAGCGTACATAAACCTTGGTGTGCTCCCTCGCAACATTTGTGAACGCGCCCCAACCCCACGAAAGAAAATTAAATTTAACTGTTAAAATATATTTTCAGTGTAACTCAAAGTGCAATTTATCTGGATCGTGCGCCCTCAAATCTCGTGAGCTCACCCCCCCCCTCAAGCCGCTGGGGTGCTATGTGCGTCACTGGCTCATTCGAACAATCATAAATTGAAAAAAAAAAGGAACAAAAAAATCAAAACGTGCCATGTGTTACTTTCATTTGCTAAGTATCGACTCAATTAGTGAACTTTTTCATAGGCAACTTGGTCGCACCTAAAGTTTCGGGCACATACCCCTTGAAGGCATGAATGGCCTCCCACTAATCAGTTCCTTTCTACACATCGTCTAAAATGGAAAGTTTAAAAGTTGTCCCATACTATTGATAATACGTTTGTAAGACACCAAATCACTGTCGCAAGGCAGAACATCAAATTCCAATTTGAAATTAATACATTTTTTTCAGTTTTCTACATTTTTGACGTATGCTGCTGTTTTGTGAGTGTAGCATGCTTGCTTTTGAGATATGCAATCGTGTAACTTTCAGAGTGGAGAGAAAACGAGCTGCCGTCGTCTGTTGTACATAAATAGCTGATTACAAAAACAAAACTTTATTAGTCCAGAAATCCTTAATTCCTTAAATGAAGGCAGCCATCACTCTCTCGCCCTTAAGGCTCCTCCGTAGTGAGCCTCGAAAGTTTCGAAGTTAATGTTAAGTCTACGGGGCCAAGGGCGTATATAAGGGGGGGGCCCAGGGGGCCCGGGCCCCCCCCGAAATCGGGAGTTTTTTTTTTTTTTTTTTTTTTCGTTATTTGGCAGGCGTTTGCTCAAAAAAATTGCTTAAAAAATCACTTTTGTAACATTATTTGGTACCAATATTGTGGTTGAAATCGCATTTAAATTTATAAATGCGTAGAACAACATTTAAAAAGCATGTGAAATGGGATCGATGGGAACTGATAGTGCCGAAAAAGTAAAAGCTATGAGGAAGTTGAGTTTTCCCTTTCTTGCAGAAATTACATGTCCTCAAGCAGTCCCGTTAGCAGCTGTCAATTCAATCACTTGCTTAACGACAACAACCAAAACGGTTAAGTCCCCTTTCATTGTAAATACTTGCACTGTGGTTTACCTTTTCTTCCCTACGGTGATGTCTCAGTTCTGAGAAACAGAAAGCAGATCCACTGGACCCACTCTCTCAACACAGATAAACGATGTCGTGATTTATTGACGGTACTTAAGCTGCTGTCAAAAGAGCTACAGCATGATTTCCTGTTCTAACTGTTAGTACATATGTTATTTATTTGTACAATTTGCACAAAGATCTACAACTTAATACTGCTCACCGGAAATTAACATGCCCCTTGCGAAAAGAGAAGAGGAGGGGGGGGGGGGTATGTTTCATAAAAGCAAGAGAAGTTTTGAAAAGTAAAAAATTGTGTAATTTGGAAAGAAAAAAATTCTTTACAAAGGAATTTCCATTCTTCATTTGTTATTTTTACTGTGTTTTATGAAATAAAGAACTGTCTTTTTTCTGAAGAATAAAAACTAGTTAAACAACGCTAGTTGAAACGCAGAAATTTGTAAAATTTTGGAATTGCAGACACGTATTTAATGATTGCAAGATTTTTAGTGCAAAAAAAAAAGAAAAGGAAAAAAAAAGAAGAAAAGAGAAAAAAAAAAAATAGCTTTTGGATGAAAAAACATTCATTCATTTTATACATAAGTTCTTTACATAAGTGTTATACGTTTTATACAAAAATAATTCTTTCGTGTTGAAAAAAAGGGTACTTTGTGTCCTTGAAACACCTATCGGCAATTTTTTAGCAAAATTGTGCTTTTCGCATTTCATAAGTTTGTAATTTATTTTCCAACTGTGTTTTGTTCAAAGGTTTCAATTGACTGCATATTTTTCTCTTTAATAATAGTTTTCCGAAAATAAAACATTTAATACATGAAAGTTTGAATTGTCCAAATGTTGCTAATGGGAGGTTGCAGGAAAGGTCACCATGACCTCCCGAAAATTTCCTTCTCTGGCAAATTTTGTCAGACATTTCGGAAAATTTGGCGATAACATTGCAAAATTACGATTTCAAAAAAGAAATATATGTTTTATGCCTCTTTTTATTAGATGTAATTATGTGCATCTTCATATTTTATCATTCGGCAAAATTCATTGCTTCATTCCAGCATGAAAATTTCGTTCATTCCAAAAGTGTGAGTTCGCGGCGCTTCTGCCAACAACAATAACTGCACATCTCAAACTCAATATGGGGTGGAGAAGGGAAAAAAACTGTATTGGAAAAATCAAAGTTTTACGCAATACTAATTTTAATTAATTTATTTTCAAATGCTTTAATACAAGCAAAGCATTCATGATGTAATGTTCACTTCTCTGTTTATTGCAGCTAATCAAGTAGTGTTTAGTTATTTTCTTTAAAAATATGAAATTTTAATGATATATCACTGTTGATTATATCATTCATATCCATCATGTGCCCGTTTTGCAAAAACTTCATGCAAGTTTTTACGTAAAAAAGCATTTTTTCAAAACAATAATTACTATCGTTTTTTTCCTAAATTTCTGAGATGTGACACTGTTGTGGACCACGTGTGAGATTTATGTTGGGCAACCTAATCTTACTCGTGCTTCCGTGCTTGTGCCCTTCCGACCTATCTCTGTTCCGACCACCTAGAGGGGCCTTGGACGACATGTTCACATGTGTCCTGAAACTGTTTTCGTGAGAAACATCGAGAGAAATTAGTCTCAAATTTTTGTACCTTTTTCTCGACAAGGGGTCTTCCGAAAAAGCGTCAAAGTCGTTAAGACGCAATTAGTGGCTATCAAGTCTGCTTTGCGGCGCACGCCTCAAGGGAAACAGCTGAAAGTGCTCATGAGCTTTCTTACTTTTCTGATGACCCCAGGTTTTACAATACTGTACTTTAAAAAGGAAAATCATTCTGTGATAATTTCTCATATAGTTCGTTCCGACTGGAAAAGGCTAAACGCTGTAGACATAACCAAGCGACGGACATAAGGAGCTTGTTTTGCCCCTTCTTCTGCTTTTAGCTTATGTGTTAACGTTTACATTTTTATTTCTTGGAATTTTATTTTACTAATAACTCAACTCGCATTTCATGATGAAGAGACAAACTTCCATTGAGAGCTTTTACTCAAAAAAAACGTCTGTTAATAGGCCTGTTAATGATAGTACTGAAAAAAACGGTGACGGTGCGATTGCTTCATCTTGTGGCGCAAATGATAGTTCCATGGATTCAACCCCAGTTTCGGAGAATGCAAGGCCAGTGAGAAATAATATATATGATGTTGGGAACTACTGTCAGAGGAATTCTGTTACTGTATTAACAAATGAAGAAAAAGTTTCGCTCATAGAAAATGTTTGGAAACCTCAACATGCGTATAGATTTCCTATTTCCAGTTGTTCTAGATCAAATCGTCAAAGATCTTTCCAGAATAAATGGCTGGAAGAATTCGAGTGGTTGGCGTATTCGGAGGATAAATCTGGATCCTTTTGTAAATACTGCGTGGTATTTTCCCCCTCAGAAAGTGTCGGAAAGGGAGGCCATCAGATGACAGGGGCATTGGTGACACATGCTTTCACCAATTTGAAAAAAGCGAAAGAAATATTTCGCAAGCATGAAAATTGCCATTATCATAAAGCTTCGGTTTTGATGGCTCAAAACACGAAAGCGGTAGTTACAAAAAAAGCTGAAAGTATCATAAATCAGGTTAATATTCAAAAAAGATTGGAAGTTGAAAAAAACCGACAAAAACTGATCCCCATAATACAAACCAAAACCATAAGGTTTTGTGGAAGGCAACAAATAGCAATCCGAGGACACCGTGACCATGGACGAATATGCCTAGAAGAGCCTGAAAACAATGATGGAAATTTTCGATCTTTGTTGAGGTACAGAGCAAACATTGAAGACAATGAGCTTAAAGAACAGCTGATAAATAGTGGCGGGAAGACCATGTACACGAGTTCCGTCATTCAAAACGAGCTCATTAGCACGTTTGGACAGCTAATTCAATCAGCAATAGTTGCTAATGTACGGAAATCTATCTTTTATTCCGTTTTAGCTGATGAAACGACTGACATTAGTCAAATTGAACAATTTTCTCTTTGCGTAAGGTACGTTGATGACGAATTGTACAAAATTAGAGAAGACTTTTTAACCTTTGTACCCGTGTATGACGTCACTGGCAAAGGCTTAGCAAAAACAGTGTTAGAGACTTTGTCCAGTTTAGGTCTTGACTTAAATAAATTGAGGGGTCAAGGATACGATGGTGCTGCAACGATGAGAGGACAATTCAGAGGAGTACAAGCTTCTATAAAAGAGACACTGCCACTAGCCTTGTACACACATTGCTCTTCCCATTGTCTAAATTTGTGCTTATCGGATGCAAGTAATATTCCTTCCATAAGAAACTGTATGGGCGTAATAAAAGAAGTCTGCGGGTTCTTTCATAAATCAGCCAAAAGAACTGCTGTTCTGAAATCAACGATATCTGACTGTTATCCCGAGCAGAAAAAAAAGAAACTCATCTCACTTTGTGAAACACGATGGGTTGAAAGGCAGGACTCGGTGTTTTTATTTAAGGCTCTTTTAGAGCCAATTCTTCTCGCTCTTTCAGAAATAGAAAAAGAATCAAGCGAATCAGCACCTAAAGCACATGCTCTAAATAGTTCTTTGAGCCAATTCCAATTTATTGTAAATCTTTTTATTCTGAGTCAGATGCTGTCCACCGCACACAGCTTATCTGAAAAACTTCAAACCAAATGCATAGATCTTTCGCAAGCCATGGCGATTGTCAATAGTGTAGTAGATTTACTATCAAAACAAAGGCTTACAGCAAATGAGAACTTTAAAAGCCTATATGTTAAAGTAAAGGAAACCGCTGCAAAACTTGATATTAAAGAAGAAGTGCCGCGAGTTTGCCGTCTTCAAACAGCCCGCAACAACGTCCCTTATGGCACAGAAGAAGAATACTATCGACGATCTGTTTTCGTTCCTTACGTCGATGATTTTTGCAGCTCACTAGAAGAACGTTTTCAAACTCACAGGGAAACGATTACATCTTTGCAACGAATCTTACCGGAGCTTTGCGTTAAATCAGATTTTAGCTCACTAGAAGCTGCTATAAATTTTTATGAGGACGATTTGGCTCACAAAGAAATCGTGGAGAGTGAATTCATGTTGTGGAAAGAGAAGTGGAGTCGGGAACAATCTAAAAACATTCCTATAACAGCCATTTGCTCCCTACAACAATGTGACAGGACAGGACTTTCTTTCCCAACATTTATATTTTACTCAAGTTACTAACAGTTTTGCCTGTTTCTGTAGCAACTGTAGAAAGGAGCTTTTCAAGTTTAAGAAGGCTGAAAACCTATTTAAGAAGCACTACATCCGAAAATAGACTTAATGGACTGGCATTGCTGTCCATACATAGAGATATTAAAATTAATGATGAAGAAGTTCTTGATAAATTTGGTAGTGTACGACGAAATCTGGACTTCGTTATGTAAATTTCTTATAACGGTAAACTTTCTCAGTAATTTAATTTTATATTGTTATTTTTCAATTCATTCATTATTTATCCCTTTAAAAAATTTTATTGAACGAAAAAAAATAGTAAGCCGATATTCATCTGACTAGAAAAATACTCCATGATATTTTTATGATAAAATACACTAAAGTTATTTTGCTCTTTTAATTATGCTTTATTTATTAAACCTCAAATAGTATTTTATCCCAAATTTGGTACTTAGGATGTCAGGCTGGACGTATTCTGGAACCTGCACTCAAAATAATATTATTTATTTATTTAATTATACTTATGTCATAACTAGTGCATTGATGCAATTTTCTCGAACATTATTTTAGGTTATTGGAAAGTTTTTGCAAAATTAAATTATGCCTCCTAGAGCTGTATTTTAACGCCAGAATATTTCAAAACACAGGCAACTGCATTTTGTTTATTATTTTTTCACGTTATTTATTGTGCCCCTTAAGTATTAAAATTTGGCTCTTGAGAGCGAAAGTTTCAATTTAATTGCAGGGTTTCCCAACCTTTTGCAGAGTGTTTCTCTGTTATAACACACCTCAAACTATAATTTCTCAACTTTTGTAACAGGGGTATAAATACTTAACGAAGTGTGTTTTTGTATTGAATCTCAATTGATGCATACTATATTCTCGTTATTAATATAAATGGACTACTCTATTAGGGAGTACCTAGTAGTTTTCTATTATTTGCATATATATTCTTTATTTGTTATTGTTTTCAATGTGTATGTAAATAATGTAATTTTTTTTTCTTTCTCGTAAAAGTTGAATTTGTTAGCTACCCTCGAATACCCAAACCAGAATACTTCATCTTCATGGCCTTTTCAAATGCATAAGATAAAAAAAAGTTTATTCCGAAAGTTACAATACGTTTAATCCGGGGTCCGGACTGTCCGCGATTCGTTTAATGCAATCCTTACAGTTAGAAAAATTTATCGTTCTGATATCTCTTTAGCTATTGAAATAATGTAATCTGAGTCAACGAAAATCGTGCAGGAGAAGTAGTAATTTTATTTTCATGTATATTCTTAATTTGTTATTTTCTAGTTTTGTGATGAATATAAATTAGTGTTTTTACAAGTGAAACGTGACTTTGTTTGCGACCATGAAATACCCGAATATCTCAAAGCCATTTTAAAACGCATAAAACAAATGACAACTCTGAGAGTAGGGAAGTAATAGTTTGCTTTATATGGGGGGTGGGCAGTGGCGTAGGAAGGTGGGGGTGGCCCGCCCCGGGTGCCAGCTTCCGAGGGGGTGACAAAAACTGTCCGTGCTGAATTTTGTGTCTCCCTTCCTCCGAAAAAAACAAACACATTAAAAAAATGACATGGGTTAATGCAACACTTTTAGGTGTTTATTGCATTATGTATGTGACTGACTGATTTAACGCGTGCTTACTGAAATATGGGTGGATGGGCACTGTCTCTTGCCGTCTATAAGAAAGCAGCCGCTACTTTGGTAAGAACTGTTGCATTCCATCTTGTTTTAGAGGAAAATTATCGCGTTGGGTGGAAGTTCTGAAACTGAGTGCGGAGACAAATAGGGGTGCCTCAACGACAGATGAGGGGTGCCGCGAAGAAGTGATGATATTAAACTCAAGAAAACAAAAAAACTGATAGATAAAATTCAAGTACTTTAGTAAAATTGAAATACGAACTATGATTTTTAGTTTTGTACTCTTACCACTTTTGCGAATTTTTTAATCCGTAGAAATATACATTTGTGTTTATTTGGTACGGGCCCAGCTGGAGGGCAAGGGGGCCAGTGGCGTATCCAGGGGGGGTACCAAGGGACCAATGC